>JAWWEO010018777.1:0-21070 GCA_035582975.1 Ormyrus labotus
ATACCTATTTTATACGTAAAATTTTTGAAAATACCTTATAAATAGATATTTAATGTTTTCCATCTCTACCAGGGTAGATACACTAAATAAAAATTTGTAATTTTTGTTCAATTCAACATTAAATCCGGGCGACCTAAATTTGCTAGTTCAACTCTTTTACTTCTCTTCCGTTACAGTTTCTTTAAAAAGAAAAACATTTTCCCGGAATAAAAAATCTTGCAAAAATAGCTCGTTTTATTCGCAGAGTTTAAAATTCATAGAGACGCCTGCCATGAATATCGTTACCACACATCAATTTCCAAGCGCGGCCGCAGCTCCTAAATTCTCCAGGCAACGTCCAGTTCATGACTTCTAATTCAGGACTCATTCGCGCTTTACGCTCGCACATCCTCGAGCTCGTTATTTTCCAGGGCAGCAGCGGCAACGAGCTCGTTGCCGTTATTAAATTTATCGTCGCAGCAACTTAACACGCCGGAGCTGCGGTGCGATTTATATATCGAGCGCTCTCGGCTCTCTATCGAATTGCGAGTGGCCCTAATTAATCGCTGCGTCCGCTGGGGTGCATATTTACGCGCGGCCGACAATTCGCCGTTCGATTAAATTTCGCTCTGCGAAAGCGTGTCGTGAGCCGAGCTGGACGAGGTGTCGCTCGAGCTGCTTGCTCAATATTGTTGGAGAGCGACGCTTTTTTATTGATTATTCAAGGTGTTCCTTTCGTTCCTGCGCTGATGAAGAATTGCTGTACGAATAAAGTTACAATTTTTACAATACAATTTTCTTAAAATGTATTTCTTACATTCCAATAGATAACACTTTTATATAAAACATATTTTGGAGTACATAAACAAGGATATTAACTTTATTACTAACTTGCACAAAAGATATTTTCATAAGAATATTAATTACATTTGAAAAAATATTCACGTCTCCATGGACTTTAATTTCCAGTTTAGCCGCAAGTAAAATTTACCTTGCTTCCTCCCAACGATTCCTAAACAGCAAAGCCTCAAAAAGGCCCTTATTATTCATAGCACACTTCACATCCACATCACCGACGTACCTTTCGTCCAGGCCGCAATAAATATCGCTCCCAAAGACTTGTTAAGTTTTAATTCTCCTCGCCCGGCTCCTCGGGCGTAATTAATCGCGGCGCCTTTTTTGCGCTCAGAACCAGGCAAGAGCCGTACATCATCCGGCGGAAAAATAGCGCGACCCCTTAGACGGTAAATTATGAAAGTTTCGGGGCTGCGCGGAGACGCCCGCGATGCTCCCCCACGGCGCGAAATCAGACTGTGCAGAAAGCCCAAGTGGCGCCGGCTATATTTCTGCCCGCTTCCTCGCCACTTTCTCCGTCTCTGGGCTCTCCTTGCTTCTTCGCCTTCGACTTGGTGTTTTTCTTTTTTTTTTTTTTTTTTTCATTAGAAATTTCATTTGATGCTTGTTAGCTGGGTAGAGGTGCGAATGTCGGAAAAGAAATGAGAAACATGTTTTGTACACTTGGTTTTTTTCACTATTTTGTACTTGCTGTAAGTTTCGTTGGCTCTAAATAGTTTTTAAAGTTACTCTAAAGTTTTTCTTGGATCAATTTTTTTTGGGTTATAAATTGTTATAAATCTTTTAAATTATTTTCAATACCTACGAGATGCAACTTTACAAGTTCGTTTCCAATTTTCAAAATTCTGAATTTTATGTCTGTCTTTAGATTTGCAAAAAGACATTTCAATTGAAATCGCGTTCCCATTTCTGCACAATCCGAAAGAAATTTCGAATCGCATAAAGTGCAACGCCTCGATAGCCGATATCTTTCGATTCGAAGCGCCATCCATCGTTCAAAATTTATGGCACCTACGCATAGAACACGCGCCGCTGCCGCGCGCTGCGTTTCGCGCGACGAAAAAAGGGGAAATAAAGAAACGAACGTGCCAAGATAGTTTTTCCAAGCGTAAATCACGAAAAAGGGATGCTCGCGGCGGCCTTGAGTATTGCCGGCGCCGAATGGGAAAAAGGTCTCGGAGAAAAGATAACGCAGGGCAAGTCGTAAAGCGATTCGTTCTCCGGGGAATCGCTTCTCTTTCGCGCGCAGTCGCTGAATCAATTCCGAACTTGTTAAGATAAGTTGGACGGATTATGACGGGATTGCCAGGGGCTGTCACCTTTTCAGAGATGAAAGCTTCGTTTGCCCGATTCTTTATCAATTTCCGCGTTGAAAGGGAGGTATAAACGTGTTTATTGTACGTAAAACTTTCAGTTGCTTAAATGAAAATGAATGTTGCAGTTTCTTATCAGTATTGCGCAGTAAAAAAACTAAGAGTTTAAAATTATCCAAATTTACTTTCGCAGATTAATATTCAGTTCTTGCAGTTTTTACTAACAAATTGTTTTCGTTATTAAATTAATATTCCTACAGTTTCTATTATATAAAAAAATCATTACATTGAAATTTTTCTCCAGAATATAATATGCAAATTGCAACGACTTCCTGTAAAGCGCCTTTTTACAATCGCTCTCTAAAATTTCCCCGGAAAAATGTCGAATCTCCAATCCAAACAAGAATAGGCCGCCTACTGCATCGAAAAAAATCCGCCTCTAATTTTCGCGGGAAAAATTTGGAGCACGCAATCAAGGTGTTGGCGAAAGTATAATAACTCAATCACGGCGCCGCGGTGAAAGTTCCTCTCCGCGGACTCGGAAAAATGCCGCGAAATTCGAAAATCCCGATGCTCGGACTCGATATTAAAACGTGACGGCCGATTCGATTATCCGGTGACCGCGTTAGGCGCTGTATATACACGTGTAAAGAGGAAGGTCGTGAGGTAGAAGGGTCTTATCCGATCGGCGACGACGCCGATCAGGAAGTCTAATTCGAGAGATTGATTGCGCCGAGATGAACGGCATGTGTATTGCATGAGAGCGAGCTTGCTTGGGAATTAAATTGTTCTTTGACTTGCTAATTAGTCGCTTTGTCGTTCAGGTCATCTGGAAAAATCGAAAGTTTCTTATTTATAATCGTAAGCAAATCAAGAAAAAACCCGTTATTTTTTTTTCTGCGATTATTTGTTATTCCCAAGCTTAAACGATAATAGCTCAGTCGTGCTGGCACTTTATTTATTGGGATGTGATTGCTTGCCAAAAGATTTCACTTGATCCGTCAGCACTTGCGCGCTCTGAACATTTTACAACGCCTGAATTTAAGAAACTTTCATCCGAGGCATGTATAATTCAAATAAAATATCCAGCCCTCACGATTTACCAAGAAAATCGGCGAAACAATCGAGCAACAGTTGTCAATCCACTGGATCCGCGGCTCGTGATCAGCTGATTTTTCACTCTCTTAATTTAGGAGAGTAATCGAAGGCAATCTATCAGCGGAGGAAGCCGTAAAGGCCATGACAAACGGCCCGCCAGCGAAAGTGCATCCTCTCGATATTCTTGCGGGCAGAATTTTTCCGCCGCTCCGATTCCTCATAGCGCGGACGAGCGAGATTCATCTCGTTCTCGCTCGTGAAGCACTCGCGGGAATCGACAATTGCGATCCCGTTTCTCTCTCTCTCTCTCGCTCTCGTTCGCGGCCGAGAGTCCTCCGGCCTGCCGGAGATAAGGAGCCGTGGTGTAAAAGGTAGTTGAGCGCGAGGAAAGACGGCTCTTTGCGGAAATTGAATTCTTAATGGTTTCGTTGAACGTTTGGAGAAAGGAGTTTTTTTTATTTTTCTTTTTTAATTTTAAATGTTATAAAAACTTTTGGCGTATAAAATTGAGCATTTTTGTGTAAATGGACTCTTGGATATTGATTATAGAAAAATATCGCAAAGGCCGAATAAAAAGCAAAAAAAAAACAATATATCCAACTTGAAATTTTTTCAGCAGCAATTTGACCCCTCGCTATCTGAAGCAATCGTTGCCTCGAAACACCTGCAACTGGCAGCGCAATCATTTAATCAGCAGAGTTTTCCACGGCCGGACTCGACGGGAGCATCAGTCTTTGGCTACCGGAAGCCGAGGTAGCGTTTTCTCTCATCGTTAGTCGGCGCTCCTGCTTATACACTCCCTCGCGTGGACTCTTAAATCACGATTTCTCGTGGCCGAGACCCGCAACGGGATCCGCCGATACGTATACGAGCCCTCGGACCGAAATAGCTCTTACGTAAATCCAGCGGCGAGCAGCTCTGCCTCGGCTCGTGTTTGACTTGTAATCGGAGCAGGAGCGAGAGGATGAGTTTTTCTGCTTTTTTGCTCGATGGGCTTGCCAGATTTCAATGCGGCTTAATGGGCTCGGAGGGAATTTTCCTAATAACAAAATTCAAATGATTGGCTGTTGTAAAAAATTCTTTTATCAAGGTACGAATTTGCCGTAAAAATCTCATTTTTATAATAATAAAATTTAGACTCGCTAGAATCTGCTGGTTGCTTTTTTTATTTTTAAAATCTTGAAGGAGAATAGTTTTCAATTTCGAACTTTCGGATAATAACGGAAAATCAATGAAAACTGGAATTATTAAAGTTTGTAAGATCAATTCGAAAGAAAACTCCTTCCAACTCTCCTATTTTTTCCAGAACTCGCAGCAGCTCCGCTGCACTCGCAAGCTCGGGGGATGAAAATTCAACGTCCACCCCGCTTCCAGACGATGCACTTCCGGCGCGCGGCGCCAGACGCGTCTAGACGCGTTCATAACCTCAACCGGCGGCGGCGTCGGCGGCAGCCAGTTTTTTACTGGCTAAGCAGCTGCTCCTTACGATCTCGCGGAGAATCAGTGCGTCTTGATTAGCGATGCGTGAACCTGGAGTTATGCGATCGTGAAATAGCGCCTGATGAGGTGCTTTTTAGGGAGACGATTGCGGCAGCTTCTGCGCATTAATTGTGGTATGAATAGTAATGCTGACGCTTTCCCAAGCGCTTTTTGTCCTTGTCGATCGATAATCCTAATTTTCGAAATAATTCGTAGAACTTGATTAACATAGTTTCTAAAGTATTAAATCAATCGATATAGTGCATAACAGCTAAAACCAATTTGAGGTCGGTTTACAACTAGAGCAAACTTTCCGTGGCATCGAGACTGACGCTTCAATTGACTAAAATTCTAAGCTTACAAATTACAAAGTTAGTTTCCACGGAGTAATAAATATCCGGCAATATTAAATGACAGATAATTAATTTCTTCAGAGAGTTCAGATGCATTCGTTGAATTTTATTTTACTGTTTCATTTACTGTTCGAAAAACTGTAAAAAATCACCAATAACCACGAAAGCTTAAAAACGTAATATAAAAGAAACCGCAGCAACTTCTCTGCAGTTCAATTCCCAGCGGTAGAAGTAAACATTACGGCAGCTCTCGCGCACTTGCCGCGAGGGGAGGCAGAGGGGCTCGCACTTGGGGGAGGCGATTCAGCGGCGCCTTGCAAAGCGCCCGATTGAGATCGCCTGCGATTCCGCTGCGCAGAAGCCTAAAGCGGATGGATCGACGCGTGCTGGACGCCCCCAACCTGGGAGCCCGTATTCGTGTCGCTCGATAATCAATCCTGATCGCGAGCAATTTTTTCTCTTACCCCTCCCCTCGGCTGACGTTCCTGTTGATGGCTAACTGCCCTCAAGGTTGAGGCCTCGATCTGTCGAGTTGATTTTCGCGGAGATGGGACTGATGAGGCCAGTGCAAAATGGGGGAATATTTTCAAAATTGTTTGTAACAGCCGAATTTTTGTATTCATTTTTTTATTAATTAATTTAAGTAGCAAATATAAAATAACATTTTTTAAGTAAACATTGTTGTATAATTTTTAAAAAAATACGCAATAAATTCAAAGGGACTCGTAATTCAATTCAACGAGCGGCGATAAGTCGTCGGAATCACATTTACATGCAACCTGCCGCGCGGACGTATCCTTATCTGCGGTTCGTTTGCACGGAAGATGTGTTGTTTTATGCCCGATTCGTTTTCTCTCTAAATATTTAGCTTTGTTCGGCCCGGAAAAATTGATACTGCGCCGCACGAGAGACACATACTTCCACATTGTAATCTCGGCGTATTTTTTCAGCGCCCATAGCCGAGAGCTTTCTCTTTGTGAAAGGAAACAGCGATGCTGTGTAGTGAATTATGCTCTGGGAGTTCTATCTAAATATTAGTAAATAATCGCCGTGTCGTTGATTAAAATTTATTGCTTTCGATTCAAATAAATGAATTGCAATTTAAACGTCATTTATAACTTGCGTGCATAACAGCGATTTAACCGTACATCTTTATCAAACAAATGCTTTTTTTAATTTTAATCAACAATGGATATTGTATGTTATTATGAGTAAGTAGAATTTTTGCTCATTTAAAAAATAATTCTATAAGTAAAAAACTACAATTTTTTTCGTTTGAATAAAAAAAAATTACAGAGTATGTTCGTCCATAAGATAAACTATTATTTAACTCTATTTTTCGTCAATTTATCAGCTAAATGCAAAAAAAAGCTTCCCTCTCATCTTCAAAAGCAAACTCACTCATCAATAAGGCATTTTCCTCTCGGTCACGAGATGACGAAAACGCGTTCGGTCAGAAAAGTCAAATCAATTTCCTGCGCCCCACATCGGCGATTTATTAATTTATAAAAGAAGGCGAGAGGAGACGGCTGGGGGAGAGAAAAAAGCATCCGAGCCGACGTATATTTGACGTTGGAGCGATCGATCACTCATGTGGGCCCTCTTCTTTCACTCTAGTCTTTAGTTTCGGAACTCGGCGACTCCTGCACATGCATTATTTGTTCATCTTCGACGGGAGCTGTTGCTTTTTTCGAGAAGATTGAGAGGAGATGGTTCGGGAGGGCGAGTAAAAGGGAGCTTGGTTCATAATGCTAAGAAGGCGATAAGTGACTCGCCCGATAAAACTTTGAAGTAACAGTTTCAAAAATATAATTTTCCCACGAAAAGTTTCAGAGAATTATAATTAGATTTAATGTTTTTTCAAAAAAAATTTTGAAAAAAGTTCGACATGTAAAAAATGAATAGAGAAAAATTGCCGGCGTCGGAGGTAAAAAAGCTGCGCAGCCTCGAGAGCGTAAAAACATCCTCGCTCTCCCTTGGCAGCGTTTCGCAAGCGTTCCCCCGAGCGCGCTAAATGGTTCCTGCTTAACGCGCTGCGGCCGTAAGCGCGCGTATATAGGATGCCCGCGCGAGGGTTAGCGAGGCGAGTGTCACATCCCGTGTGAAGCTGGGGGAGCCCCGCAGGCCAAATGGAGGTCAAATTCGCGGTGGTGGCCACCAGAGCGCCCAAAGAACCGAGCCGGAAGCGGCCAGTTGACGCACCGAGCGGCATTTTCCAGCGAGCTAAAGCAAGCTCGGACAGTCTTTTAGACCAATCCTGAGCTCTCGCGAATCATTTCATTCGCATTTCAGGGTTCGCTCGATTTTTTTTTAAACAGCAAGCAAGAACTTTAAGGTGGAATAAAAACTTTGAAAACTCATTATTCTCGAAGCATAATTTCGAAATTTCATTGTTTTAGAGTAAACTTTGGCTTCTGTGAAGCATGAGTTGACTGAATAGTGTATATGTAATTTACATTGCGTTTGTTCTAGGATTTACATTTCAATTTGCGTAAATCAATAACGAATTTGAATCCGGTTAACAACTCCACTTCATCATTAACCCTTCATTAATATCGAATCAAATGCAAAACAATTATATCGATGAATTTAACAAAAAAATCAGCAAAAAATCTACTTCAGATACGCCGCTGCAAGCCAATTAATTCTGAACTTGATAATTCAAGCCTCGAATTTCCCAGCAGCGTATATGCACACACTTAATCAGATTGAAAAGCCAGCTTTTAAGCCAAACTCGCCACAACATTCCCGTTAAACTTGCCGAGCAAAACCGAGCTTGCGCACGCGCTTTTCCGCTAATAATCGATGCACTCGCGAGGAACTTCCAGTTACCTAGCGGCAAAAGTGCAGTCGACGATAAGTCGCAACCGCCCCGGACTCCTATTTTTAGCGGAAGTTTTGCTAGTTAGCGCGGAGCGCCGAGTTGCGGAGAGAAATTATACGAGAGCCACTTGCAGGTCGAGCGCATGCTGCTGCGGCTTTGAGGGACAGGAGCAATTGAATGATGATCGATTTGTCAACTTGGTGAATTGCACTAACGAAGTAGCTCTTGCGTTAATTGGGAGTTTGCAATTCATTGAGCGAATAAATATCAAATTTTTTGCTTTTATTTTCCATTGTTTAAAGAAATTTTTTAAATTTAACTGTATAAAATCCTCCTCATCTTTTACTAATGTAAACGACTTATAACGTAGAATAAGTGTATATGGACTAATTTTACTTATTCATTTTTAGAGAGTATATTTAATTACATTACAATTTAAATGACAAAAAACTTGAATGTAAAGTGTCGCTTTCCATCTAAGAGCCCAATCAATAATGAAAGGAGAAACCTGCCTGGTTTATCCTTGGCTCGCAGTCTGGCAAATCTTGAGGGAGCCATTGATTATTCGAGGATCAATTAGGCTTTGGTTAGGCGTCTCGCCTAACGCACGAAGATGCGTCTACTTCCGCGGCGACGGATTACTCGGCGTCGCTTCAATTAGATTAAGCAGCCGAAACGCGTCTCGCCTCCAGGATTCGATCGTTGCGAAAGCAGAGGCGCCTACGGGTAGAGACGTCTTCCAAGCCGCGATGCGTCGATTTATTATCCTAAGTAGACGGAGCCGTCGGGCGTCTAATGCAAGATAGATTGCCGGGAAAGTTGGCCTTTGCATTTTTTCGCGGGGAGAGTTCATGTTAAGCTTTTTCGCGCGTCGGCTTGCTTTTGCTTTAGTAAGCTGTAACGATAATTGAACCAGCACTGTGATCAAACCAGAACCACAATATAATTATATTCGCTTTTCGAATTGACGAAGGTAACTTTATAAAAGCTAAATTCAGTTTCCGCAAATGATTGCAAAAGAACGATCACGCCGAGCTATACGAATCCAAGTCCAAAAAACCTCTCAATTCCCCCTGATTGGCTCCAGCTGCACTTCCCACGTGTCTGAAAATCCTCGAGCCAGCGAAAAAGCTCGGCCCCCAATTACCCCCGAGTCCGCTAAATTATTCGCGCAAAGGCACGTCCAGCGCCTATTTTGTAATTCCGCGTTTGTTCGATCGGCGTTTCGAAAGGAACCCCACCCGCGGCCGCTCTCGTGTAACACGTCGATTTTCGCGGAGAGCCTTCGGCGCCGATAATTCCCGGCCGTTACGACACCTCTCTCGCCTTATCCGCCGGCGGGATCTCGAGGGTGTCCCGATCCTCGCGCCGCCGCCACGCCGCCGCGACGTGGAAAACGTCAGGTATTTGCTTTCACTTCATTAGACCGGGTTCCCCGCCTTTTTTTTCAAGTCGGGAAAGAGGAGATCGGAGATTTTGTCGCGCGGCCGTCTTGTTGCCAAGTTGCTCGGCGTTGTCGGCAGGATGAGGAGTGCAAATTGAGGCGATGGGGAAGGTGTCGGTTGTATAAGCGGTGATTTTCAGTTTTCTTACAGTCTTTCCTGGCTCTTTACTGGGAAGGTATTAGCCGTTTATTAACCGTTTGATGGCGTAGAGATAAAATTTACTTGCAATGTTAAGAATAAATCAAAAAGTCTGAAAATTTTTTAGAATTTGCGAGAGCATTTTTGCTCTGCTTTCATTCGCGTTCGTACAAGTTTTGACAGCAACTTTAAAAAATCTTCTTGCTCTTCATGTTACAAGTTTAATCTTTACGAAGTTTGCTTCAACTTGCTAACGAAACCACTTGACACGAAACTCGTCACACGGAACTAATTCGAATCATTTTCAGTACGAGACCGCAACGTGTCACTATTACGAAGCTCAAACTTTGAGTTTCAAAGAAGTTGTTTGTGCAAAATTAATAATACTCAACAAAACAGCGGATTCTAATTATAAATTATTAGAACAAAATACTTAATTTAAAAGAATATTAATATTAATATTTAAAAAAAAAGTATTTAAACAAGATTCTAAATTAATTAAATTGAAGTATAACAGTAATAAAGGTAAATTGTCTTTTATTTATTATAATACAAAGGTTTTTATTTATTATTAATTTTCATAATACATTATCTTTTTTGGAGGAAAAAAGTTACTTTGAATCACTTATTTAACTCGTATTTTAAAAGCTATTTCAAGAATTCAAGTTGCAAAGCAATTAAAATGAAATTTTCCCTGCAGATTACTCGCAATGAAAAAACTTTGAAAGATTCCATTGAAAATGCAAGTCGCCAGTAGACCTGAAAATTAGCAAAATGACAAAAGTTCTCAATCTCCAAAAACTCCCCCCAAGCGTCAAAAACTGATCCAACTGGCTTCCAATAACGCCAATAGAATCGTCGCACGCGCCATTAACTCCCCGGCTGCACGATATAGCCGCACGGCGCGTAACTATAGAAGCGGCGGCGGCGCGAACTTTGCACTCCGCGGCTAAAAGCTCCTCTCCGACGTCGCGACGATGAGGGTCGAGAGCGTATCGAGTTTTACGCGCCTCCTCCCCCTCCCCAAAGCGACCCTTTGTTTTCTGCCTCCTTTTGCATCCAGCTTCGTACTCCCCCGGCGGCTTTCCGGACGATTCGCGCGCAGGTGGAGCTTGCAACGAGGAGTCTCATTGACGAATTAGAATTTTAGCTTGGGGGATCGAGTGGAAGTGGGATAAAAACGAGCCTGGCTATTTTTGCCTTGTAAATTTATAATCAGTTGATGCATAAGCAGTGGTAAGGATAAAAGGCTTTTCAAAGTTAACCTTGCTCCAACATTACTACATTATTTCATTTTGCTAAGTTTTTTCTTTCATTAATGAAGTACTCATTAAATTTAATAAGTTTGATTAGTCTAATATAAATGAGAATATTGGCTTTCGTAATCTCACGAATTTCACATTTAATCGCTTAATCTTGATATTTTATAGTATACAACGCAAACTTTTTCTGTTCAATCCACTTGTAGAAAGTAAATTATTAATTACTAATTACTTGATTAAATCCTAACTAGAAACGTTCATTTCATCATTAATTAAGACAAACTTTTTTTCTTCCACAATTGATAATCAACTAATGGCAACTCAAATGAATATTGTGTAAACGCGATCAAATATTCGTCGTTCTGTCGCAACTAAATTAAACAATCACCGGCGATACGATCAATTCAGGCAATTTTTTTGCCCCGACAATGCAGCCGCCGCCGAACTTTCCACGCGTCTCGCAAAAAATGATCATTACCGCAAAGTCTGCTAACAACGCGCTCCAATCACGGAAGCCGTTCAATTACAAGCTCATCAAGTCGGCTGATTATAAGTGAGCGTCTCTGGAAATTTCAATTCGGCCCCGGATAATTGACGCGAAGGCGTGTGTGTGTGTGTGTGTGTGTGTGTGTGTGTGTTGTCAGAGTTCCGTCCTTGCGCGCGGAGAGTCGGGCCTAATCAATCAGATTTCCGCGACGAGAGTGGCGTGGAAGGTGTCTCGTCCGGAGGCCCGTACCGATTGCGCTAATTGGTCAATCGACGAAATTAGCCAGCCGATGGACCGAATTAGAGAGAGGAGTAGAAAGCCCGCCGTGGAGCTATTAGGCGATCGCTCGACGATGAGATTCGTCGGGAATTTTACAAAGGATGGAATGGATTTTTATTTTCAAAGGAGATTCAAATTAAATTTAATTAAATGTATATTTCACGGGCAAATTCTTTCTTCCCACTGGAAGAAATTAACTTAAAAAATCCAAGTTGCAAGTTAATACTTTATGACGTGAGAGCACTCGTTAAAAATACACATTTTTCTGTTTCTTTTCCGAAAATGAAAGCTAAAATTCAATATTCTCCCTGTACTTGAAAGAATTCTCAATATCAAAGTAAAGTCTTCGTATAACCATAAAAGCAGGCAACTTTCGCTCTCAAAGAAACAGCACTCGAAGCCTCGGTCCCCGGACGTAAACTCAGCCCGACATAAAATTCGGCCAATCGAATCGAGACTTCGGCGGCGGCGGCGGCGGTATAACTTCCGCGCAATTTCAGCCACCTTCCCCTCCTGCGACGCGCGAATGAGGGGCTTCCGGAATCACTCTAACGCTACACAATTTTTTTTCCTCCGGCCGAGAGCTTTCGCCTTTGATCCGCGCCAGAAAGGGAATTCCGTATTTCGAGCCGGCTGCCGGGGACCTTTATTGAGCGCCGGGCGCATGACTTTAAACGACGAATCGAAGCCTTCCCTCCGCGGAATACCTGCTTTTATGGACTGCGAGATGCCGGGGAAGGAGAATATTGTCTGCTTTCTTTATTGGGGGGGCCGGTCGTGCGTTATTGTGCTTGGGACGTTTTTTTTCGGCTGGAGGTAAGCAAGAGTAATGTGTGCTTTATAAACGTCAACAGAACTTTTCAGATTTATGTGCTCATGTTGGTCTTTTAGAGTTCAAGTATTCAAGTAGCCTGACCAAAGTAGAAAAAAATTAAGATTTTTGAAAGAAATTACAATTTCCGAGATATAAACATAATTACAGCGTTTATAAACAGTATTTTTTTAAATAAAAAATTGAAATTCTCAAAATAATTGTGGTTTAAAGAGAAAAAAAATGTTTATTGCGAGCTTTCATATTGAATTAGCATCAAATTCGCATTTACTTCTATCGCATGTACTTGTTTGTTAAAGAATGTACTGGGAAATTGTACCGAAGCATTTTGTTCCGTACAATTTACCTCTTGCAAATAAGTACACGTGCGCTCTGAAAACCGAAAGTTCAAGGTCATGCAGTACATTATGGTAACATTAGAAATTCAAATTATACTCGACTGACTTCGTGTATGTAAATTCATATCGATTCAATGTTCCGGTCCATAGAACTCTAAACACGATAATAATTATTGCGCTATTTTTACGCGCATTCACGCGTACAAGTAATAAAATAACGCAATTTTTAACCTATTTTAAAAAGCGCTTCTCTTAACCGTTTTTTAATTTGGGGAAGTTTGACACGCTTCGATTTGGATAATAATACAAATTCCATATCAATATCCCGAATTAGTAAATAATTAAGCA
Source organism: Ormyrus labotus (assembly GCA_035582975.1). NCBI lineage: Eukaryota > Metazoa > Arthropoda > Insecta > Hymenoptera > Ormyridae > Ormyrus > Ormyrus labotus. The sequence continues at coordinate 13,031 of JAWWEO010018777.1, forward strand.
GTATCACCATCGTAAAGTACGCTCCTCTAACCGCTTCAGGGGAATTAGGTTGAAGGCATATGAAATGCGTCCGTTCACAGCAGGTAACAATTGCCTTCCCCATGACTTTCACATTCCGCTATTCCGGTTTTACCTCAGATTTTTTTGCTCTTTAGCCTGGACAATATTGGAGTATGAATCCATTATGAAGCCATGGCTTTCGTAATAAGTAGGCTCGAAATCGAAAAGATTCGGCCGATTAAAAAGTTGCTTCGGTATGTGGGCCTCGATAACGTTTCAATCGTAACTGGTTAGATAAATATTACAATCGTCCTTTGTAATATAGAAAAGCACACTTGCATCATAAATAATGCTATCGAGCGGTATCCTTCGGTTTTTCAACTTTTCCAGTGGGAAATGTATTCGGGTAATTTTAGCAATGCCCGGAGACACGTTAATGTTCAGCAGTTTATCATTCCAGTTTATGCAGAATTGAATAAATAATTAATCTATTGATCAACGTGGAATTATAAATGTTTCAAATATGAAAAATATAAAAGGGTCACTTGTTCGTTTTTAACATTCTGTAATACTTTTACTAAAATCTAGACTTTGTGTACAAATTTCATGTAAAATGTATTATGTTATCCAGTGTGCATTCAAAAAATACTTTCGCTTCAAGATATTGATCGTGTAACGATTTACGTCATGTTCAATTAATTCCAACATGAACCGCTTCTTTCAAAAACACATAACTGCATCGTGTTCTGAAAATAAACCGAAAATTAGGCTTTATTAACAATGAAATACCACCTGTGCATAAGTAACTTTACTTCCAAAACATACGAACCGCCGGCAATTAAAATCATCCTTTCTCTCGCATTACCCATTCTACATTAACATTTACAAGCAACGCAATGCAGCTATCAGCTCGAAACGCTTGCCTTAAAGTTTCGCATTAAAAATAAAAAATGGCAAACTGCAATCAGTTCTTCATGAATTACGCAAAACGATAGGCGCTCGTCTCGTTAGCCAGAGCAAACTCGTATCGAATTTCACGTCTGATTTTTGAGTGCTCGGGGCTGCAGGTATTATTCTTTCGCCCGTGGAAATGGAATTAGAGCCGAAATTTCAGCGGGCATTTGCATATAGTGTAAATGGACGCGTTACCGCCAAGCTTAAACGCGTTCGAGCGCGACGGACTGCCGGAACTGCTGGACTTCATTTCCGCGGGGACGAGAGAATAAAAAGGGACGGATGCACCGCAGTGAAAATGTCCTGGTTAGGGAGACCGATCGTTCAAACGTTATTTTGCCTTGTTTTTTTTCCACATTTTCGCATGCAAATGTGGAATTAACTTGCTTTCTCATGGAATGAAAAAACTTTCTTTCTCAAATTTAAATGTAGTTATTTTTATATCATTGGCTCGATTGTTTAGTCTCATCTAATTTTGCGAAATTTAACGTTTAGTCTAAAAGCGCTTTTTCCAGAGCGCCTTTTGCTCGCCCCTCGAAAAGCAAGCTTCCGATAAATCGCTAATTAGTTCCACCGATTCCCGATGGGAGAGGGACCGCCGGCGATGGAAATTCTATCAATGGCACTGAGGCAGAAGGCCTTACAAGTGCGACTCGTCTAGGTATGGAAAGGCTTCGTCGCGCACACCGACCCGGCAACTTTTGCGTATACGCAGAAATTAAAAGCAATCAAGCCACATAATTCGCATTCCGAGCCCGCTGTTACGGCGACACGCGCCTACCTTTTCCTTCTTTTTAATGGCTTTATTTTCTTGAGCTTATAGATTCGCCTTTTGCTTACTTCTATTTCACGTTCTTTCGCGAATAAAAATCTGGCAAATATTGGAAATTTATTTCCCCCGATAATTTGTACGTGTCCTATTCCGAGAAAATCCGTCGGAATAAAGAGCGACACTTTCTCGTTTCCACCCTATTTTTCGAGGAGAAATCGACGAGAGACGGCTTCGGGAGATGTGTATTATCCCTCGGAAGAAAGAAGGGGGAGCCGCGACTTTTCGCGCGGTTAAATGAAATCCCCGAGCCTCTCCGGCGGCGCCGCGCAGTCTCCTGCTCTTTCGCTCGTTCGCGTTGGCGCTCGTGTATAACAAGTCACGAAGGATCGAATATTAGATTGCCGTCGTTGCTTCGCCTTTCCTTTTTTCCTCGCTTTTATTTCTTTTCTGCCAGCTAGCAAAATTCATCGAGTTAATTGAACAAAGAAATTTACATTTTTATGGAAAGTTAAGCTATTTATTATTATCCGAATTGTTAGAAAACGAGCAAAGAAAAATTTGCCAAAGTCGAGACGTTCCTTTTACCGTTTGTTCTCATTATTTCTGACTAAAACAAACTAATTGTAAACTAAACGCAAAGCATCGTTTTAATTTCAGCTTAAAAGCTGCAGGCGAAAATTATCCCGATGCTTTGAAGAGAATAAAAATGCCAAGTCTGTTTAATCAATTATTGCGTAGAAAAAAGCCCCAACGGGGCACTGAAGCGGACATAAAAAAAAGTCGGAATAAAACGTAGACGGTACACATGCGATGGGAGCAAAAAGAAGATATCGCGGATAAAACGGAAAAGCGCGAGGTACGCAGACGCACTAGGATCTGGAACAGAATGTAATAATAAAGAAGCTCCGCGAAAAGAAAAGCGAGAGAAAAACCTCGCTGAAAAAGGGAGAAAACAAAAAAAGCAGACGACAGAAGTTCATTTTTCCATCCCGCCTCTCCGTCCCCCTTTCTCTTTCGCGTTTTATTGCTTACACACGTAATTTGGGCGAAAAAGTTTTATCTCTTATTCTATAGTCTCTGGAATGGAATTGTATTTACTTGTACAGAGAAAAAGAACTTGATAAAGTCGCCGTCGTAATTGAAGGAAATATTGAGCGGAAAGCTCGAAAGCAATCTGAATAGCTTGGCCGCGGTCTAAAATAAAGTGACACACTTTGCATAAGCTCGCTCAAGAATCGGAATCGATTTCGCGCGTACCTCCGCCCGGAATGCGCTCGCTAATGAATTTTCGCAGGGCAGGCCATCGCTAACGAAAGAGCGCAGAAGCTCTTCGGGGGTGGCGTGCTCCTCGGAGGGCGCCGGCCGTCTCGGTCGATCTCGGGCGCTTGTCCGCGTTGCCCAGGTAACCGCATCTTCCCCCGCCCGCGTACCACTTGGACGGCAACGGCGGCGGCGGCGGCGGCGGCGGCGGCAGCGGCAGCGGCGACGGCGCAGGAGAGGGGACGGCCGGAGCGCCATCTGAGCCGGTGGCCCGAGCGCCTTCAGTCGCGGGATGCGCCCTGCGGAGGTCCGATCGCTCGCTCGAGCTCGAAGCTGGCCGCGCGCGCCAACAGTGTGTGTGGATCCGTAAAGTGCGGGCGTTGTTGGTTCGCGCGATGACAGCTTTTCGCGCCCCCGCCGAGTGATAAGAGCAGCCGCGCCCTCTGCGAGCGCGTGTGTTGTTGTGATTGTTCCGCGAGGAAGCGACGACACCTCAGTGACAGTGACAGTTCTCCGCGCCAGAGAGAGAGAGAGAGGAGTCGTCCTGCAGGCGCTCGAGGAGAGAGGTAAAGTCCGCGACAATCGATCAGGAGGAGAGGAGTCGGTGCTCCGCTAAGAGCCGAGATGCTGCTATCGATTGCGAGGGAATCTGGTTTTTTCGGCTGGGGCCAGGTAAACACTGATGGGGGAGGAGGGAGTCGCTCGTGCTCCAGATAACGAGAGCGGCTCGTGCCGGCCGAAGGAAGGGCGGATCTCGCTCGGAGCTCAGGTGCAGCGCTACTCGTCGAAAAATGCGTGAGGCGTGAGAAATCGATCTGCTAAGGGACGGTGCTCTGTTTACCTTTTTTCTAGCGCCGAGAGCCGGTGCTTTTCTACGCCGGCGATAGACTAGAGCCGCATAGGTCGTTTCTCATCAACTGTGCGAAGCTTGTGCCTCGCACTGTTTACTACTGCGGAAGATTGCCTTCGGAACATTCGATTTCCATCTGAAAATTTGAATTTAAAATTTTAGTTCACACTTTTTTAAGGTTTTCGCAAAGTTAAATTTTTTAGTTCTTGTGATCAAGCAAACTCATTTAAAAATGCATTTCGCACATCCTCGAAGAACCTCGAAAAAAAAAATGTTTCCAAGCACATCGAGCCGCTAGAGTTGAAAGGAGCCCCGGCGACAAGCTCGCGACAGCGAGAAACCCAGGAAAAGTCGTATTAGGCCCGGTGCCCGTGTGGGGTCGCCGACAGCTCCGACCCCAGCGGAGAAAGTTCACGAGCAAGTGACGACCCTGCCGAGAGCAGAGCGGCTCCGAAGAGGCGAATTCCTGCGGGAGCCGAGGATGACCGCCTCCCTCTCTCTCTCGCTGTCGCTTCGATCGCGCGACCCCTGCCAGTCGAGGGTGCAAAAGGAATCGAAAACGTTATTCCAGTTTTTTATTTCTCCCAAAGCCGCGCACGCGAGGGTGCCCTCTGCGCAGGCGCGCCCTGCACGTCATGGGGGTGGGATGCGCTCGAGTGTGACTTTTCCTCCGCTTCTCTTTTTTTTTTCACGGCAAATTGATCGAGCTCCGCGATGCAGCGCGCTTTGCCTGCCTGCCCCGCGATGATGGAATTTTCAATTAGGAGCCGCTTTTTTTCAAGGGATTGCCTGTCTTAGCGAGTTTATGAGCTCGTTTTTTTACGGCTTTATAAATTGCAATGGGAGATAAACAGAGCCGCATCAATCTTTTTAAGTTTGAATATTTAATAGCCGTATTCTGCGCCCGAGCTTTTCAATTGAAATATGTGAAAGAAGCTGGAATATTTTTTGTTTCTTTTTTTTTTCTATTTTGTTAAGATTTATATTCATGAAAATATTAATTCAGTTAACAGTGCATAAACACTTTTTCTTTTAATATTACAGCTCGTAATAATATTCATTCTTTCGCAACATAAATCTCACGTAGGGTATTTGCATGTAAAATAGTAGGGTCCGAAATAAATCAATATTCAGTTAGAACCTGTGCATTTATTACGTATAAATGTATCGGATTTATTAATAAATAATGATGTGGCGAATCCTTCAGATTACAATTTCATGTTAAACAAGTATTTTATTTTAAAAAAAAAGTTCAATTTTTGTTTAATTCGGTATTAAAGCGTAGCTTCTAAAATTACGTACGAGAAAGTTGTTTTAACTGCCTCTTCCCACATCCATAATACAGGCTCTTTCAAAGAGAGCCGCTCGCTCTCCGTAAAATGACGTCAAATTCACCTGATCTATATTAGGATCTACCCGATTGATTTTCTGCTAAATTTGCTTGTTTACCAAAACATTTCGTGCGATAAATGAATCTAGAGATTTAAATCCGCGCTAAACTCTCATATTACTTGAATGAATAATATAACGTAATCGAAGATAAAAGCGACTTTTGTAATTAAAAAACTGCTGCAAAGTAATATTATTTATAATTATTTTTACATTTTCTAATAAAGCTTTAAACCAGACTAAAATTGATTTCCCTGCGCAGAAAATGTCTCCACCTGTGCTCAGTATCCCGGCTCCCGCAAAAGACTACAGCAACTCCTCCCTCTCTCGAAATTTCTCGCTCTTCCATATTCATGGCACACACGGGCGCGCAGACGCCGATTACACGACATTTTTCTCCCCGCTTGTTACACGCATCCGAGACGATCCGCACCCTTCAATTCCCGGCTCCTCCAGCTCCGCGCGCTCGTCGAGTAGCGTCGTTACCTTGGGCCTTTCGCGCGCTCGTTACGCGCCGAGGGTTCGCTGCTTTTCCCCGAAGCTGGAGGACGCGTTATTTTCGGTTCCCGACACGTTCTCGGAATTCTTATGCGATCGGCTAAAGTGAGATCACAGGTGATTCAGGCAGGTTGACTGGTCGTCTTTCTTGCCGGAGCTGCACGTGCTCTTTTTTTTCTGTTTTTATGAACGTGACGGAGGCTTCCGGTAGTTCATATCGAAACACGTCTTGAGCTGCGCTGTCAATTTTTAGAGGTTGCGTAAGTCGATTTTGCTCGGACTTTGTTTTTCCTCGTTAGGCGGAGTTGTTAGACAGGTGATCTTGAGTGTGGGAAAAATTAATTTTGCCATTTATTCAAAAATAAAGTTAGACTCACGTTTGGTCGGAGGAAAATTGTGATTAAAATCATAGTGAAAAATGAAACTTGTATTTTTTAATAAAAAGCCGATGTGGACGCATTTAACAGATTCAGATATTGAAAATATATTTTAAAGTAAATACGAATAAACAGAGAGAATGTAAAAATGTATCGCAGGCCTAATCTTTGAAAAAGCAGCCATGGGTGCACCCCCCCATCTAAGAAAGCAGAGGGAAGAGGCATCGCGATGATCGCAGCACTTCCTCGTCAGTGGCCTTGCTCTTTGTCTTTGGCGGCGGGGGCGAAGCAGGGAGAGAAAGGGGCGCGCACGCGCTGGATTCGGTCGGGGGCGGCGGCTCGGGGGATGCGCAGCCTCCCTGCGCGAGCGATCCGAGGGGTGAACGAACCCGCCGCCGCCGACGAGTGTTTTGGGGCAAGGCACTCGCGCCGCCAGACGACCCTGCCCGATCGCTCCGAGCCCGGATTCGGCCTGGTTGACCTTGTTTTTACTTTTTCGACTCCGAGCATTGTTTCCAGCCCGAGGCTTCCGTCGCGTCGATTTCCGCTGAAAAATCAGGGTATTTAGGAGGGCATTCACTTTTCAGAAGTTTTGTTACACGTTCGATTTTAAATCTGGACCATTTTCTCAGTCATCAAAATGATGGAAACATTCGACTGTTTTTACAAGCCAATTTCTGTTGTACGAAAGTAGAAAATGTTTCTGAATTCTTAGAATGACTTGTGAAAATTTTCAAGTAAAGGATAGAAAATTCCAATGACAGAGAAAAAATCGGAAAAATTGTCGGAAACAACTATATTTTTGCTGCAACAAAAATCACTTCAGCAGAAAAATGATTTTGTCTTCTCGCGTATTTCACCGTCTACTAAACATTACATACCTCAGGCAGTGCACAGCCAACGTTTAAGATGGCATATACAACAGCCTGTCAATGACGTGTTTCTTCGAAGTATTAAATCTTACTTCAAAATATCCCTTACATTCCAATAATCCTCAGAATGACTTTTCACTTGCCTTGAAAGCTCATTAGTCCCACACAAAAGATATATCCTCTTTTCAAAACATCTCATAAACATATATGTAAATATCTCCTACCTTTTTAAAGGTATTCAAAGATCTTAGGTCAGGTCAAGAATCTAAAATTCTTATATTCTTGAACACAATGTAATACTTTTACTTTTAACTATAGTTTTGTTACAAAATTTTAACTAAGTGTTACTGAATTAACTATTGCATTAATTAATCTAGAAAAATATTATACGATTTCCGTAAGCTTTTCCTTTTGTTTATAATTTGTGCCCGTACTTTTGGTAGCCTTTTAACCTACTTCAGACGCCCTTGGATTACGTAAACAATCATAATCCGATCATCCGCAAAGAAAAACTCGAATTCCTCTAAACATACCAGGTGTTCCATCCAATCAAGCCCCAGCAATTAGGCATCTCTAAAAGCAACACCTCTCTCGTTACAGCGGTACATTGTCAGATAGAGAGAGAGAGAGAGAGAGAGAGTTCGCGCAAAGCGCGCTCATGCGTATCTCGGCCGGGGCGAGCGCGGAATCCGGGGCCGCGAAACCGCAGAGCGCGTCGGAATAAAAGTGCGCGAGTAATGAGCTGCGTATGTAAAAGGAGGTGCAGATCCGACTGGCCGCTCGGACCATTTTTATTGTAACGAGGCAATTTCGCGCGAAACTATGCATCCCGGTTCATAGGCAAGCTCTGAAATTTTCTGTAGTTTTATTCAGAATTCAAAAAGGATTATTAGCAGTTAACTGCTAATGATGAGAGTAGTTTTTTTAGTAGTTTTCCTTGGATCCTCATCTCGTGCGATCTAATTTTTTTATTATGATTATTTTGTTGCTTATAAACCCGCGTAAAAATAATTTAGTTTAGCCCAAACTTGGGCCAAGTTTCCTATGGCTGAACTTTGGGCTAAACGT
>JAWWEO010018778.1:0-21048 GCA_035582975.1 Ormyrus labotus
GAAATTCGTGTTCAGGAGGAAAAAATGCATTAAAAACACTTGGGTGGAGTCGTGGACCTCCATCGGCCACAAAACCCTTTCTGCTCCCGCACTATTAGGGATCGAGCTGCTAAACGGTCCCGCCGCTTTATCGCCGCTAATTCAGCGGACGAGGTAACGAGGGTCGTCGCGTGCGACGAGGCATTTAATTTTTGCCGGGAACGGCCGCTGCATTCGAAATAGTCGAGAGCTGCGATCGGTAATTTTCCGATGGACGTGTGGAGCTGACGCGTGTTAAAAGCGAAATTGCGGGAGTCTGCTCTTCCTCGGGTGATGTTATGTAAACGGAGACGTCGTGCGGCTCAACGAGTGGCGTTTAGAATTTCGACATGGAGCTATTTTCTACATTTTTTTTCTTTCCTCCGCGCCTCCAATCGTGACGAGATCCCGAGACTTTTTAATCTCTTACGACCTGCATGCATCGGTAAGTGTATCACTTTCTTTAAAATCGCGCGCATCGATCACGAAAAGGTATTTTACTCTCGACACTTCTCCGGCTGCAAAAAAAATATACGGGCTGCAGTCAAGCTGACATCGGCGATGACTCAGAATCAAGAGCGACGCACATCGATATCCCCTATCGACTTTTGACGGTCCGCTGCCGCCGCGGGAGACGGGCTCCGGGGCGATGCGGGTGCGCGGCCGTGTCTAATGCGAATTAAGTCTCCTCCTCGTCACAGCCGGCAGTCGGCCGCTGAGATAACGAAAGATGTGCGGGCCTTGTTAGGCGAGATTAATCGGGCGACGGCCGTCTTATTTTTATCCGTTTCTTTGGGATATCGAGGCGGATGTATTATGCTTTGACAGTTATTGGTAAAAAGTTTGATGATCTAAAATTTGACGTAAATTAAGATTTTTTAAACAACTGTTCTAAAGGGGTGAAAGTTTTTTCGAGCGTCTATTTTCTAATTTGATGGTCTTTAAGAATTAATCCATTGTCTCAATTATCCAACAGGTATACGGCAATAATAATAATAAAAGAAAAACATTTCACGTCTAAACGTCCCCTTAACGACCGATAAATCTCGAGTTTAGCGTCCAACTACGAACGTCGAAAAAATCCGCCTAGAATATTAGCAAGCGCACTTGTTACTTATCCGAGCTATGCGGCGCTAATAAAAGAAAAGGTCTCGTACACCGCACGGCAATATCCCTCGCTCATCCGGGAGGCCGCCGTTCTCTCTCTCTCGGCGGGCATATTATATACACCAGCTGCCCGAGAGGAGAGCCGAGCCGCGCGCGCGCACGCCGCCGGGGTTTATTAAAAGCGCAAATCGTAAAGCCCGGCGAAAGTACCTGCGTTACATCGCGCCGCCCGGCCGTGCGGGGCTATTTCGTCATCCATTAAAAGCCGGCGGAAAGCGAGCCTCCCCCTCCTCTCGTTTAACGGCTCCTCGATATGCGCGCGAGCCCGAATCGCAAAGGGCGTCGCGCGGCGCACAACAAGTGATAATGACACGGGATATCGATGGGAAGGGGGAGGGAAGGGGAATTAAGCGGAGTTGAGCAATAAAGCAGCTCCGCGCGTTCGGCTGGGAATTCAAAGAGCGAGACGGGAACGCGGGACTCGGGGTTTAATGGCCCGGCCGAGAGAGCGGCTTTGCAACGGAATGTCGCCTGATGATGACTCTGATTTGATAAGCCTGTATAAAGGCTCGGATCAAAGTTGTAGCTACATTTTAATAGAGGCGTTACTAACTCTAATGCGACTGCGTCACAGCTTCTCGGTTGATTCGTTAATTTTACTTGTAAATTAGGCTCGGCAATTCGTCGAAAATGAAAAGTCTTATAGTATGAATAGAATAACAAGCATTTGTTCTACACAGTCGGATTAGCTAATGAAATTTGAGCGAGGTGCTTTACTTATGCAACTTAGAATTGTCAGACCGTTTCGAGAAATGTATTAGCGAGAACGACACTCTCCAAGCAACGATTACCCCTTTATAAATTGTTAACCGGACTGTACAGCACCGTCAGCCGTAGACGCTCGGGAAGACGAGGTCGATGGGTTTTCTTCTCGCCTCCCCCGTTGCGTCACGAACGCGCTGCTGCACCGACGTACGCGCGAATATGCGTCATTTTCGGTTTATATCCGTTCGTCCATTAGGCCGTGTTATTCTTTCGAGTCGTTTTTCGCGCCCGGCGATATTCGAGTTGGTAATTAAACTGTTGGAGATTGCATAAAGAGCCGTTTGTATGACTCGCGTTCGTTCGACCGTATATTTCACTTGAATTTTGTATGTTTTCATTGAAGCGTCTTCTGTTTGATAGTCATAGAAAAATAAATTGATACATCGTGAAAATTGTTTCTCGGACGTTTAAAAATTACGAAAAGTATTCTTAACAAAACTGACGAACGTAACGTTTCGCGTATACAATCGCCGACAAACACGAGGCAGATCGAGCAGGCAGCGTAAAAACCGAGAGCCAAGAAAAGGCGACCGAGGCGCACAATCAATTAACCGGATCATCAGTCTTTCGCTTTAGAGCAACGACTCATCTGGGTCGCGTTTCGATTCCGGGAACGTCTTTCCGCTCGTTCGCCGGACGATCCATCATCCGCGCGGCGTCGAGGGAGCCCTATTTTTGCGCGGAGCCGCGAGAACTCGTTTGCATAATAAAAACATGCGCCGCCGCCTTCAGGGTCGCAAGGAGAGGCCGGAAGCGTCGACGCGCTTCTGGACATTGCTGCGGGGAGGCGTTGCTTCGGGGGTAAGAGGAGGAGGCCCCGGAATATTGCGCTCGGGATGTGTCCGTATTTATAGGCGGCGATGAAAGTTATTCGATACGGTGTCGGATGTTTCGTCGGGCGCAGGAAATTAATGTTTTCTGAACGGCCGCCTGGCGATTGTCGCAAGGAGATTGGAACTTTTTCTCGCTGGAGCTGCCAAGTTTGATTGTTCGAGCAACTTTCTTTCGTCTCAATATTCGAGTGGATTTCTCGTCTCGTAAGGAATTCAAAATATAGTTTTGCGAGAAAATAATGTTATTGCTCCTCGTGATTGAATTTAAAAAGTTATATGTGCCGCCGTATTTTTAGATCCAATGAATTATAGTGCAGGAAAAACTGTGCTGGCTCAATCAGTGATATTAGACAGCAATTGCTTCAAACTTAATGCTCTTAATTCAAAAGGTCAGATCAATCTTATTTGGTGCAGAAGAAAACAAAAATTGGGGGTAATGGAACTGAATGAAACTTAAGAAAGCTTGTTACAACAGATAACTGAAATGTTATATTCCTTCGTTGAGTTACGACGCAGTTATCAATTTAATAAAGTTAACCTTCTGCTTCGTTTACTCAAAGTAAAGTGCCTTCGTCTAAAAGTTATTTTAGTAAGAAAACATTTGCAGAAAATAAACTCATAAAACTGCTTTTCAATAATATCCTCCTTTTCAACGATATGACTCAGCTCCCACAATATATACTCTTATATCGCAAAAAAGCGATCGTTTCGAAAAAGCCTCTGAAAAATATCGGACGAAACAGCCGGAGCCGAAATTTCGAGACTCATGCCCTTTTCTCTCCGGCCGCGAGCATCGATCGGCATTCACGCGCGAGAAGCAGAAGGAAAAGAAAGCCGGGGAATAACGTGTATCCTGGCCTTATATATACCGCGCGGTGTGGTCCCGCCAAATAAGAATGAAAAGGCGCCGACAATGAACGGCGGCCTCTCTCAGCGAACCGTGGTAAACACGTGACCCGCTTGTATATACGCTCGCCGACAATTAGGGCAGTTGGCTCGCGCTTTAAGGGCGTGAGCCACTTTCTCGAAAATAAAACATTCTCCCCGCGCGCAACTCGACGTTCGATAACAGCAGCTCGTAAAGGAGCGCTGCTGCCTGCATCAACGGTTTCGCGAGATCGCGACGTCACCTCTCCTGGCGTATACGACGAGTTATGGAAATGACGCGCGAGATTGTCGCGCTCTTATATTCGTGTCAGCTGCCGCACAATGCGCGTATAAGAAAATATACCTCGCCGGAGAGAGAGAGACCTTCTCGCTCGCCAAGGCTGTCTGCGGAGGTGACGGTGATCAAAGGGGAAGAGAGCGGGGATGCTGCCCTCGGACAAGGTATTGCACGACTGTAAATCAGAAAATACGAGGTAGGCGTCGAGAAACAATAGCTTCCTCTCGGCGTTTACTCGGAGTAAATAAAACTGCATAAATAAGTTCGCTATACATACGAATTCGATCCTTTTAGAGAGAGAAAAAAAAAGAACTCGGCGCCGCCAGCTGACTCAAAAACGAAAAAGAGGGTCAGAAGGCAAAAGCTCGAGCTGGCGGGAGAGTAAAGGTCGCGTAACAGGAGACGGGGGAGTCCACAAATACACTTACACAGAGTGCCGGCTGCGCGCGAACATATTCGACCTTTCCGCGCGTCGCGCCGTACACACGCGCGCCGGGAGCGACGGCTCCGTCGACGAGGAGAAAAATGTGCTTATACATGTGCATTACTCCGGGGAGAATTCGCCGAGATTGCTGATTTTTCGAGGCTTTTATCGGAGCGTGAAAAGGCGACGACTGCTTTATCGCCGCGGGAGTGGAGCGCCTCTTTCGGGGCAATGCTCGGCCTTAGGCGCCTCGTACGTTTATAATGGTAAAAGGGGCAAATGGAGCACGGGGAGATTGGAAGTAAAACTCAATTAAATTACATGTAATAAATTATAGTCGTATACAAATTTTTAAAATTTGTCATTATATACTTTAGTAAACACTTTTCAGCCGGCGTCAGGAGGGAAGCGTCCGCGGGCAAACACAATTTACGCGTACCAATTTCTCGCAAAAAAAAGTGCAAACAAAAAGTTGCTGATGCAACGGGCCAAAGTTCCGCCGTTATCTTGATAATGCGCCATCGGTCAAATGACTCGGATAAAAGTCGGATAGCCTTCGGCGCATTAGAACCGCGAATTCGCGATCCGCTATCTATCCCGCATTAGGAAAATGGCAAAAAGTTAGCCGACGGGGCCACACCTCTGCGCAAAGCAAAGAGAGCCGATCGAAAACGAGGCGTCGGCGGATAAATTTGGTTTATGACGTTCCCGTTTCTCGCTCTGAACCCCCTTTGATTTTCTCATTACTCCGTTTCACTTTGTTCTATTAGCGGAGCGCGAGAAATATGACGATCTGCGCGCCGGGCTACGAAACGAGGTAAAAGGGTTAGGAAAATCGTAAATTCGCCGTGATTTCGACAGAGAAATTTATATTGTAAAGGTGAGTTTGGGACGATTCGTGATAAAAGCTTTACGCGAGCCTCTTGGATTTTCGAATTTACGAGCGAATTTATCGCGCCTCGGATGTGTAAGCAATAAATTATTTTTTACATTCAAAAAGTCAATTTGAGATTATCAAAAGCGCGAAACTTGTAGCCCAGTTCAGATGTTCTTATCTTGTACACTGCGGCATGTAAGACAGATTATTCGGAATCCTGCCAAGGAAATGCACGAACGCGGCTCTTACAGAGAGACAGTGAAAACTTAAAAAATGATTTGACGATAAACGCCGCAGAACTATTTATTCTAAGCAATCACGGAGCAACTTGTCTCTACCGGCGCAGCACCTGCGATAAATCAAGCGAAAGCATTAATTGCCGTCCGAAAATTGCGTAACGAGTCTCGTCCGAAAATAAGTGCAGCTCCTCTCGAAATCAGTCGGGCAATTTCTCCGCGTCTCGTCACGTGCGATTTCCCATCCGGCTCTCGCTTACAATACAACACTCCGCATCCCCCCGGCCGTTATATATTTCAGCGCGCGCCGGAGAGAGAGGAAAACTGGGTCGGCCCGCGGCCGGTATTTATAGATTCTGGAAAAAGGGTGTTGGCCAGAGGCTCGGGCAGCGTCCTCCCGGTGGGTATATTATTGGACGGGCCTCCGCGTCTCTCTCCTCTCCGCGAGAGGCTACTCTGGCTTTTCTTCGCGTGTGGCGTAGCCTCTCTGTAACCTCGATTCTATCGACCGAAGGGTATTTACGCGGGCGAGCGACCCCTCCTTCTTCCTTCTTCCTGTACTCTCTCTCGTTCTCTCTGAAAAATTGGGGCTCCGTCCGCGGGAAGGGGGAGCTTTTGACCTTGCCCGTTTGTTTTCTTCAGGAAACTCGAGACCTACAGTGCTTGTATAGAGGCGGTTTTTTCTCGCCGGGGAACGAGGCACGTCACTCGATATCGGCTAATTTGCAAGATGCGCCGATTGCGGATAAGACGATGCGGTAATGTGATTAAACGTCTTGTGTGCTTTTGCGTGTATCGAATGACGGTGATTTTTCTTAGCTTTATGACGAATGCGAGCCGTCGAGCTTCCCGCTCCTCTTTGTTCGAGACGCGATTTATAAAGATTTATAAAGACATTCGTCAAAGAGTAAGCTGAAATCGACCTGCGAGATATCAGTCGCAAAAGTTGTACGTTACAAACGAGGCAATTACGAGACAAAGCCGATGTCTGCCACGTTTAATTGAAAGGGTCTGAACGAGGGAAGGAGAAAAGAAGTGCGTCGCAACGAAAGCAGTATAGAATTCTGCGCCGCGTGAAATCGACGAGCTCGGGGCGCCCGTTAATAGGAAGCTAAACAGATAAAACGTTCTCTCACCGCGAGCGCATTTAATGAAAGCCTTGTTACTTCCATCGGGGGATGATCCGCTTAATTCGTGAAATACGATACCGAGAGCAAAGAGACTGCGACTGACGTCCCCCGGGAGAGGGAGAAAAACGCGAACGTTGTACGAAAGATAAAAGGCGCTCGGCGCGGACGATACGAAGTAAAAGTGAAATTTAATTAATTTCTGGTAATATTTCATTTTGATAAGTTAGTATATACTTGTTTTGAACTTTTTTGATATATCGACTTAATTTACGCGTCCAACGCCGAGACACAAAGCAGCTCGTCGCCGTTATTTAGGATTTAAAATCACGCGCCGTTCTCCCGAAATAAATTAAAGTCAATTTACCTCCGCCTTAATTGCATGCAATTATTTCTAGTACGCGCCGGTAGCTCGGCGTCATTAAGCATTCCGTGACAAGCCTTGTGCAGACGCGCGCGCGTATCGCCTACGAAAACGAGAGAGAAAAATCTCCGAAATCCACCGAACGAAAATATATCATTAACCTTGTCCATCGGCAAAAAAAGAGGTACAGAGCTTACGCATACAGTCCACAGACGAAGGAAGGCGTCGCTCGGTCGGTTGTAGTGTAGGTTCGGAAATCGATTTCACTGCTCACTGATCCGACGAGCCTCCCGCCGCCTCGGAGAAAGCGAGCGGGGAAAGAAGGGCGCCGCCGCGGAGAGAGAAAACTGTAGAGAAAAGGGGTGTGTCGCGCGCGCGTGCGGAGGCGGTTTCCAGTCCGAGCAATTAGTCGCTCTCCACGGGAAATGCGCTCTGCGCGCTAATGAGGCAAGACCGAATATCCCCCCCGACTCCCGCGCTTCCGGCCGCCCGCGAGGCGGGCAATTATATACAAGCAGCTTTCTGCTTTATTATCATTCGTTCGATTGATTGCGGATGAATGGAGAGCGTTCCGAGGTCGCGCGCCTCGGCCTTTCTAGAAATGAGGGACAAAGCGGTAATTAGAAGCTGCGCGCGTACTTATTATAGCTTTGATCGAGGAAATTATTGTTACAACAACCGTCTGGAGATAGCTGTTGCTCGATTGCAGCGCGACTTATTTACGAGCCGCTCAATATTCAGATAAGAAGTGTATATAGTTTACGATGCCGTGATAAAAAAACTGCGTAAATACTCGAACCCTGTACTATTTCGTCGAGTCTGAACGGCTGCGGGGTTCCGCTATTTCTGTCTCTCCCGCGCATTTCAGCCTCGACGCTCTCGCTATAAAACGTCGTCCCATTGTGAGCGGCGTTTCCTCGCGCCGCAGGAAGGAAAGCGCGAAAACGAGTCGACTCAAAGGACTGTACTTAAAGAGGCTGAATGGGCGATCGACTGTTTTCGAGAAAATTGCCCGCCGTAATCGCGGCTCCTACGCACAAGTGCCCTTCCGCTCCTCGGAAAGAGATGGCTCTCCGCGCGGGGCTTGTTTATAGGGATTCGGAGCAGCTGCCTGCGAGCGTCGGCTCGAGTGTTTTTGCGAGCGTTGATATAATGTTGAGGAAGTCGACGTTGAAGGTGAATGTACTCACGGGCTGATCGATGCTTTTTGGAGGTGCGAGGGTGGCATTTTTTTGGGGCGAAGATTTCTTATGCTTACCTGTAACAAAAGGAAAAATTATTGATTAAAAAAAATTAATCTTTTTTGGTTGCATCAGAGTGATAAATAGTATATTTATGTATATTTGTAGTTTTATAAATTAAATAGAAAACCCATCTATACACAAGGAACAAAGCAGCCAAAAGAGAGCCGTGCCAAGACGCAAGAAAGTTCAGGTCGAAACCTTCGTGCCGACTCGAGCGACAAAAATATATAAGTCAGCAGCCCTTTGATGTCCGATTCTTTTCGCTCTCGTATACAGCAAGCTCGCGTTTATACGGCCGGAGGCGGCTGGGATATTCGCAGGCCGCATACCGATCGCGGCTCGAAATAACGCGCGGCGCGGGGCCTCGTTATCTGTTCATTCACGTCCGACGAGGCGCCAGACGCGCGTCACACGCGCATCCACGGCCGTTCGATCGCTCGTGTATATATCGCTTTATCCATCGGGGGCATCGGCTGGCTATAAACGCACCGACGCCCGGCGACGCTGTTTTTAACGCGCCTCGTCTCTCTCTGGACGAGAGGAAGTTTGCGAAGAGGCTACGTGCCGCTGACTCCCGGAATTGTTTCCTGCTTTTAGGGGAGAGACTCGGATGTGTTTGCTGGAGGAGCTTCTCGCGAAAAAGGAATGGTTGTCTTTCGTGCGTGTAGGCTGTAAGGACATTGATTCAGCTTTGTTTTTTTATTGAATATAGAGGGGTGTTTTTATCATTTTAATCTGAAAGTAATTTTTTATCGTTATCCGAGTTAAACTAATTTTCTATCTGTGTATTATAAAACTACAAGCATCTCGAGTCCAAAATTGTCTAACTTTATATTTATTGGTCTATCAAGGAATTTTGAACTTTAATACCGTAATAAACTCCTACTACGAGATCAACCCTCGTATTCTCAAACTTTTTATTGCACTTTCACTGCTCGCGCGGTTAGTTGAGAAGTAACTTTCGCGTATTCCCTTTTTTTCTCAAGGTAATCCTTTCATTATTTCCCGACTCCAAGCGCTTTTCTTTTCCCCGAAAACTTTGTCATCCTTTAATCCTCCCTTCGACTAACCAATCGCTGCTTACTCGCAAGACAGCCACCTTCCTCTTTCGCCGTAACTTCGCAATTTAATCGCATTGACAAACAAAATACCCGAGGACAGCGAGCAACTTGATTCAAGCGCAGCCGAGCCGAAAGATAGGAAATTTGTCGAAACCGCAAGTGCCATTCAGCCGCGGTGCTTAAAACAAGCACCGCGGCCGGCGGCGCAGATTATTCCGCGCTTGCACTCGATAAAATAGCCCGCGTCTTTGTCCTCGACGGCGCACCCTCCTTCCCGTCTTGTACACGCACTTCTCGAGTTGCGGGGCCAGACCCTATCTCTCTCTCTCTCTCTCTCTCTTGGCTCGGCGCGTAACAAATTGGAATCGATAGCCTCTCCTCGAGAGGGAGCGAGAAAAATAAGCCGCATTGCCGCTCGACGCGCGGACGAAAGATAAAAGAATGGGGAAAAATCAATTAGCCGGGTCGAGAGCGCGACGAGGGAAGGTCGCGGGTGTCGTTGACTCCTGACGGAGTTTTGCTGCGGGTGAATCTGCGCTTCGCGACTTTTGCTCGTGATATATCCGCGGGATTAATGACGGTGACGGGGGAAAAAAAATTAGATTCGGAAGACTGCTTATTGTTGTTGTTTATTTTTAAGTCGACGCGCGGGCTTTCAGCTTTTCGTGTTTTTTTCTCGGAGCGACCTTGAAAATCGAGCGGTTAAGGCACGGCGATGTAGAATTTAAATTCTTAATCGTGCCTTTGAATAATGAGATTAAGTATTACGTCAGTTGAAAGGTTCTTTTCATGTTCTTCAAATGCTGCGTATGCCGTAAGCTCTTGAACAGGTTATTAACACGGCCTTAATACGGCCTAAGTCCTAGAATCACGCGTATCGCTCTGACTTTAATGTGCCTCCAGCTGTTACATTTCACTTTGAGCGTCTGCGCGTGGCTGTAAAAATTTTCTCTATGAAATTACTAGGTCATTTTAAGCTCCTCGTAGTAAATATTTAAAACGTATATTTCTTTTTCAATGCGATTTCGAACTAACTATTGACTAGAACATAGTCGGTATATTTTGCTAAGCTGATTTCAGGGAACCCTTCCTCGATAGAAAAGCAAAGATCGCCAAAATTCCGAGATCGGGCAGCGATGAAATTCCAGGAAAAACGAGTCTAAATTCCACGAAGAAAACGATCTACCTAAAAGATCACAAGCAAATATATAGAATAAGCATTTTCAGGACTGCCCCGTAAGCCTTTTACCGAATTAACAAAGTCAATTACTCTATTATTTTTTCCCAACATCCAAAAAGTATATCTCGCGAAGCTCGAAGTTGGGCTCGGCCATAAATCACGCGGCATCGACTCGCTAAAACAAAGACAGGCTCTGTTCCCTTCAGTCGCCAGTGTCGCGTCCAAGCCCGAGTGAGAGCGAAAATATTCGGCGTCTCCCTTATCTGCGCCGTCGCGAAATATCAGTCGGCTTCCGTTGACGTCAGCCGCGAAGCCTCCGCCCGTCGAGAGGAAGAGCAGCAGCGCGCGCGCGATTAGTCGAAAGCGCGTCTGGAATCGGCGAGATTTCGCCCGCCGGGCGATAACGAAGCAAGCGGCGCGAGAGCTTTCAATCGAGGTTTCGAGCGGAATTTTTTCGCCTTATGCTGCCAGCCTGTAATCCCGCGCTACCGATGCGCGATTTCCGCGCGAGTGAAATGCCCAAGATATCTGCATGATTGAGCCGTCTCGAGCGCGAACGAGAGAGCGGAAGCAGCGCTGAAAATTCTCTCGAGGGAATTCGCCGTCGGCAGAGTGACTTATGGGATTTCTATACTCCCCGCGGACGATTTGCTTTCTACGAAATTGTTGCTTCCAAGATTTTTTACCTTTATAAAGCGGTAAAATCTCTTTGGGGCAAAAAAAAACACACGCGTGGAGCATCAAGCTCTGTGCGTATTTTGCTTCGTATAAGACTTTTTTTTTCCTTCCGCGCGGATTTACGACTTTTACTTTTTGAAGAAAATGAAAGCGGGTGAATAACCCGACATAAATTACGGGATGTGCCTTCAAGGTCAAGGACTACCGACTATCCATCATTTCCCTTCCAAGGCCCGACTGTTATCTGGAAAAATTAAAACGGCCTTTGTCTTAAAATCTGTGTTCCATATGTGTTCAGGGTATGTAGACGTTTAAGGTATAACACTTGAAAATTACGAGTCTTATTTTCCACGAAGAATCTAGTTTCCGATGAGTATCTACATTATACGTTGAATTGCACAACAGTTATTTGCAATGTCAAACTTTACAGTATCAAACTTAATCATTGTTTAATATACACCCTGCCTGTTGTAAACTCAGCGATTCTGTAAATTTTATTTAAAGAATCCATTAAGATGTTGGCAAATTTAATCCAATCATAAAATGAATGATAAGAGTGCAGAGCTACAAACATTAATGTTTAAACAAGGGCAATAAAAGTGCAACTATACATTTATAATGGTTAAATTTCTACATAGTATAATTATTTTCAGCATTTAAAAAATCCTCCCTTTAGTATCGCGCGAAGAACACAAAATTTACGTGTAAACCAGCAGCGGGAAGCCTCCGCTAAATCATCCGTTTAATCAAGCTGCACCGACCCTTTAATAAGCCCGCTAAAGCCTGCGATATAAATAAAACAATCCTCGGCAAAAAAACGGCCAACACTCGGCGCTTAACTCGCGATAATTCAAGAGAGGAGGAAGCAGCAGCGCCGCTCGCGATGAATGAACCCCGTTTATAAGCGCGCGGATCGCCGATTACTCAGCGCGCGACGCCTCGAGTCGCCGCTAATTTTAAAGCGGCTCTCTCTCTCTCGAAATACGTCGGGGCGCTCTTCCGGTTCGGAAATTCCCGGCGGGCCGTTACGCGGCGCGGCTGATAAAACTCGCGCTCCTATACCTATACTCGATCGGAAGAAGTTATTGAATTTTTCGAGGGGCAAACATACGACGCGCCGAGATAACGCAGGAATTTTTAGAGCGGCTAACTCAACTTTTATGACGGAGAATATATAAAGCGACTGTTAAACCTTTGCTTTATGAAAATTCCCCGGGGAGGATCTTCGATTTACGCGGAAAAAAAGAATTTTTTCGAGCAATATTGGCTTGGAAGCCCGTCGGGGATATAAAGACTCGCGTGCGCAAACGCTTCGCGCAAGTATTACTCAAGCTCTCTTTCAAGAATAAAACGAAATAACCTTCCATGCAAACGCGGCGCGCTCCTCCAGAACGAAGCCGAGATTCCTCTCCCGGCGGCCTTTAAAGGCTTCGGCCGCCTCGGAATTTCGAAAAAGAGTCGTTTTCGCAAAAATGTCGACACGCGTCGTTTCGCCGTATTTCGTATATATACATGCGCGTTTCATTATAAATTCATATTCGCGTTTGGCTCTCGCGCGGCGGATATCGGGACGCACAAGAGCGAATTGTCCGCGTCACGTCCCACTCGTAAATCGTTCGGGCCGGCCGCTTGTTTTGCACAAGAGACCGTGACGAACCTCTCTCGTAAACGGCGAGCGGCGTTCCAGCATCGCTCTCTCTCTCTCTCTCGGACGTTTTGCAAGTGCCGCGCCGCTACCGACGCGCCGACTGAGACAGCCGCGTGCTTTTCTCGCTCGCTGTATTTTGCTGACCGCCGTGCTGCACTGCTCTGGGGGAGCGAGAGAGGCTTAGAAAGTTTGCCTTTCGGTCGATTTTTGTTATAGTTGGGAGTTTTTAAATTATTGGCGAGCGTAATTGGTCGGCGGTGTGAGAAAGTAACTGGGTTTTTTTTCGCGTTTGTATAAATCTTTCGCTTCGCGAGATAAATTTGAAAGTATTTAAATAATGTATATATGTATTGTAATTATTTTTACGCGGAGCGCCGTAAATTTAGAGGAATGCTTTTACGTTAAATTTTGCATACCGTTATAATGGCAGCTCTGTGTAATATTGTATTAAATTTATTAACTTAATAAAGTATACTTATGTTAAAGAGAGAGAATATTAAAAACGACAAATTCCCTCGTAAACAAAACCGTAAAACTACACGAAGGATAAAAGTAAAAAAAAAAGAACCGAAGAACAATAAAAGAAGGCTTTAAAAATCAGTGTTTTCAATTCGGCATCGATAATACACGGCGGGTCTCTTATCGCGGAAAGGAAATCGTTCGTCTCCGATAAGAGCCGCGGCCTCGTTCGTACATTAGATCGAATTCGCTCGTCGACCGAGTCGAAGCCTCTCTCGGCTCGCTCTAAATCATGAAACGCGATAATACAGTTCAGCTCCTTCAATAATTACGCTCTCGGGCCGAGTGTCTCCTCGGATTTCCTCTCGGAAGCGGCGGGAGAACGCTCGGAGTACTTGAGTTTCATGCGAGGCGAGAGGCCGAGCCGTGTGTTACTTTTGCTCGGTGCATAAAAGTCGAAAGGGTCCGGGTAAATATTGCCTTGTGTTTGTACACTGTTGTACGTGAACAGTGCATGGAATTGTTTAATTGTTTAAATGCATCGTTTGTCTAAGCTGACGATGGTTTTGCGAAACTTGTTGCATAATTCCTATTGATTTTATATTAGCCGATACAATTTACGCAACGTCGAATTCTTTACATACACAATTGAATTTTTAAACCGCGGCGAATAAATGAATATTCACGTAGGTATGTAAACGGCTGCAATGCACAAGAATGCATTTTATCTTTCCCCGCCTCAATACCCGCTCCATCAGTTTATTGATAATAAAAAACCTGTGATTTCTAAAATAACAACGCGCAAAGCATCACCGAAGCAACGCCAAGCAACGTCAATCCGCGACTTAGCAGCTGAAACTCAATGCCAGATAGGAGTCGCCGCGAGGAGAATAGCAATAAAAGCAGAGCGGAAAAAACGCATCTGCATCGGCGCAAAGAGCCGCCGCCGCCGCTGCGGCCAATTGAAATTACAGACGCGCGCGATCCTTGTAATTTCAATGAAATCCCGAGGCAGCCGCCGCCGCCGCCTCGCTGAAATTTATGAGCTATACGATGATCACGCGGCGCGTTGCGTGCGCCATTTGTAACGGGGCAACGCGCGCTGCTTTGTTATTATTGCCGGATGCGCGAAGAGATCGATCGCGCGTGTATAGGTATGATTGACTCCTCGTGATTTACTTAAGGACGATCGAGGAGATTGGGGGGCTCTCTCGATCGCGGGCATCGGTCTCTTCTCGGGAGATTTTTTCATCTTCGAAGAAGGACGCGGCTTTTGCGAGTGAAGTATTGGCGGGTTTGACGTGGAAAAGTAATGGTCCTTAAAATATTCACCGCGAGTCTTCACCTTGTCCCGTTTTCGAGGCGAATAATGCATTATTTTTTCTTTGTACATTTTACCCGAGAAAAACAGTCCTCCTCGAGACAACGCACCCACTTCCAAAAGCCTCAATGGACGGGTCTCGTCGCGCATTTGTCAGGAAGCAGGTGCCGGAGCGGACCCAAAACACACACACCCACGGCCGAGAAAAAGGAAATCGCTCGACATACGTAAAAGCCGGCTCGATAACGATACCGGGGCGACTCTCGGTGGGATATATACGCGCTCGCAGCCATGAATGGGCAGGGAGGCGGCCGCGGCGGTGAATGGGCCCGGCTACGTTTCGCCTACGCGGCGATACGAGCCAGTAGGCGAAAGAGAGAGAGAGAGAGCCGTATCTGATTTTCTAGAGGCGCGTGCGTGTCTATTACGCGAGAGATTATGGAGCGAGCGAAGGTCAGTGCTTTCTAGGAGACGCCGAGAGGCTCGGGCGACTTGAGCGACTGACCGCGAAGACCGCGGGATGCTGCTGCTGCTGCTACTGCTGCCCGCATGTTTTCGGAACGGAGCGGCGAGGAGCGCCGGGTTATTGTCCCCTGGCGTAGTGCAACATAAATATAAAGATTGTAGATAGCTAATTTTTAACTGCTTCCGCGATTCAGATAAGGTATTTTTGCAATAATCTTGATTAAACAGTAGCTCGATTTATATCCTTTTGATTCTATCGTCTATACGCACTTGTCTGATAAATTTGAAAAAAAAAACAAACGTTGGAACGTCGCACGTTCAGCGACCGGCGAGAAAAAAGCATTTCGTTCCCCGGAGTGCGTTAACACAGTTAATATCGTCGAGGATCGATTGGATATCGTGCCTCTTTCGCGGCACGTCAGTGCATTGGCGCGAGGCAGGACGTGACGAAGGTCAGCGCTTTCTAGATGAGATATTTTAATTTGCACCTACATGCGTCAAAGCACACTGCGCGCGCCTTTCCTTTTACACCGCTTTTCGAGCGCAGCTCGCCGTTTCTTCTAAATGGATTCTTGAGAATTTTTCTTCGGGCTTTGTGTTAGATGATGACTTGTTTAATAAAGGCTGAATTAAGAGTAGGGTAATATTTCATCTGTAAATCACCGTTTAAAGAATTGATGTCTTCTTAATCTCTTGATCGATCCTTTTTAAAGCACAATTATTACAGATAAATAACTTTATTCGAATAATTTTTAAACGCACCTCGATAAACGTAAATATTCCAAAGCTGCAGGCGTCAAAATTTATTCGATACAAATCACCATAAACAACCCTCGAAATTGGCATTTAATTTCAGTCAAAATAAAAAGGCCGACTCGTTTATTCCGAAGTCGCTATGCATGTCAATGAACGCGGCGATAAATCTCGACGTCTCCCGCGCTTATCAACGAGGCGCAGCTCAAAATTCTCCGCCGTCGCCCCGTGCAGTCACTTTATTTTCTTTTTTTTTTTCATCGCGGCGCAATCGCCGCCACCGACTCGCTAATCCCCGCGCGCGGACTTTCGTTCCCGCAGCTGCAGCCTCGCCCACCTCTCGAGTATATATACACATACAAATCAGCATTCAAATTGGCTCCCTCAAAATCCGTCGAGGCAAAAAAGCGACTCGAAGCCGAGAGGAGGAAGCAAGGAGCTGCAGCTGCCTCTTCGGCGTCGCGATCTAATCAGCGGGACACCGCGGCTGCCTGGCTACGTGAAAATCTGGAACGGTGCCGGGGGGCGGATGATAAGCGCGGCTTTATCAAGCGGTAATATTAACATAAGCTGATAAGGCGACGGAAGAGGTGAGCATGCATATATATATAAACTCTCGGGGAAGAAATAAGAATGCGTTTCGCGGAGAACTCTGCGCGCGCGGCTTTCCTTTTTTCTGCTGATTCGATCTCCGTAATTCACGGATTGATAATTATGCTAATTCGAATTGAGCAAATATAATGGAGGAAAGATTTTATGTTCCCTCGCAGACTTTGTGTGGGTTTAAACATTGGTTCATTGCCTTCCGATGATGATGGGTTATATATTCTTTCTTCTTGGTCTAGCGTCCCAAATTACACACTCTTTTATAAAGTGGTATTATACTAGTATCGAATTCGGACGAGTAGAAGAATAAGCAAGATATGCCTCGGCTGTTTCGAATGAAACTAAGCCCACGTATAGCCTTTAATCACACCACCGCCGTTATAGGAGCCGCAAAGAATTTCTAATTTCAATAGCCTATTCCTGCCCGCTTCATTTGCAAATAAATCCTGTATATATTATTAAATTCAATGACACGTTGCGGTGTGGGTAGAATCAGTCCACTTACATAATGTCCACAAGAGAGCAGATTTCCCGCAGTAGCAGCAGAGCAAATCTCGAAAAATCCCTCCGAAATCAGTATTATCTCTCGTCTGGCGAAGCTCACAGTCTTAGGGGCTCAGCCCCCGACTTCCGGAGCCGCAGAGAGAGCAGCAAAAAGGGCTTCGGCGGCAGCGGAGCGGAGGAATTTATCTGGCCGCTCGAGCAATCCGGTCACGAGCTCGGGGCATCTGCAGCGCGCGGCGAGCGTATATATCCGAGGGCGGCTTTCGGGAAAAAATGCCGGTCGCACGATGCAGGTTTCCGATCGCGCCGGCAGCCAGCCAGGAGCTGCTCTCCCGGGGAATGCCGCCAATAGGCGGACCACTTAGGGCCCTGCAGCCCCGCGAGCGGACTTACGCGACTGTATACATGTATATATATGCGCTCGGCTCTCCCGAGGCCGAGGAGATTCTTCCGAGGAGAGAGCGAGTCGATGCGGATTTTCTATTCTTTCCGAAATTTTAAGGGAGCGCGATTGCTCGTCTGGTTTTAGTTGTAATTAAGTACTGCTTTTATCAACCTGGCCGATGAGTTGCTTCTTTTTATCTTCCGAGATGAATGATTCTGCGGCCAAAGCCAAGCTGGTTTATGGTAACGGCACCTTAGCTAGACTTGGGTAAAATTTATTTTCCCAGTGCTGTGTGCCAGCTTTTAGTTAAAATAACTCATGCTTTTTTTTGGTTTGCATATTTGTAACGGAATACAGCGTATGTATAAAATTTCGTTAAAATACTTTGGGATTTTCTGATCCAAGTTTATATATAACAATAATTTTTTGTATAAATTAAACACAAGAATCATTAATAACATCAGCTTTATTCCACCCGGGAAAACATTTTTTTTTTGCACATTTTTCATCGAGGCCTTGAAGTTTTTTTAATTTCAAAGAAAAACATCGATCAATAAGATCGCTCATCAATCATTGTAGCTTTTTGTAATTATAAGTTGTACGCGCCATTACGCATAATATCGCAAAAAGTTTTAGATTTCGCAAAGTACTTATTACTATGATCATTTTTAAAATTAATTTTTTATAAATTTTATTCGATTTAAAATTTAAAATATTTCTCATTCTTAGACATTTAAAACTGTCTCTAAAACTTGCTTTTTACCAAAAGAAAAAAAGATTCATTTAATAAAATTAGAATATTTGGATATCCATGCTCTGATGACGCGTCCATTGCTAGTTCCATGAATACATCATTAAGTCTCTTTCTTGCAGGTACCCGTAGATCATATAATCTGATTTTATTACCAGCTGTCGTATTTGATAAAGCACATTGAACAATTACGGAGCATTCATAAATATATTTTTTTCTAAACGTCTGACACAATGTGAGATTTTATCAACCTATATTCTCAAATTAATAACTACAATTTTACATTGCAAGTTACCATTACATCGAAATGCCAATTGACAAGCGTTATGCAGATATAACAAGCACGTTTCATCATAACAGCATTTTTACATCGATATCGTTCGCACATCGTTACTCACAAAGATAAAAATCTTTCCACAAGCCCACCTGCCTTCAGCACGATTTATATACAAAACTGTTTGAAAATCTAATTCCAAATTCCATTGTTTACCAAAGCACTAAAGTAAACTTAGCTCGGCGCGTAAACGCACCGCCCAAAAGGCCAGCGGCGCCGCCGAGCAAGTAAACGTTCCTCTCTCCGAATTCCCGCCTCATTACGAAAATGTATATATATATATTTCGAACGAGCCGTGCGGGGCGATTGCACAACGACTCTCGGCGCCCACGCCGAGCTCTCGCTTTCAGTCCGGCGGCGGCGCGTGCCGCGTAATTTCCCGAAAAAGCTCGTCGTCGTCGCGGCCGGCGTCGGGAGAATTTTTCAGCAGCCGACCGGCTGCACGCCACGCCACCGAAAAAAGCGGGAGCGCCGCCGCTGACATTCGGGTCAGGGACGCCGATTTATTTCGCTCCTCCTTCGAGGCTCCTCTTCGGCCTCCGAGAGCGAATGGTCGCTGATTTTTTGTTGAATCCAATACACGGAGAGAAAAATTCGGGAAAAATTACTAACTTTCTTTGTAAAGCGGTAACGGACTTGCCGTAAGCCAAAAAATTCAAGTCTGTTACGGTTTTACAAATAGGTTAGTCATTTTTCCTGAACTTTTCTCTCCGTGTAACCTCGTTATAGTCATCCTTTTACTGACCAGATGTCTTTTTTTTTTAATCGATAGGATTTCATCTCACCTTTCAAGTGCCGGGAGTTGAAATATTCTACAATTAACAGTTGAAAAGTTATATGTGATTGAACAAAAATCGAGCTCGTAACTTTTAAAACATCGAGCATTAGGCCGACCGCACGCGGCTTCTTTCATATTTTAACAATAGGAAACACATCCCAAGGTTCGAACAAATTCCGTGACCCAAACAAGTGACTCTCCTGGTGAGTAGAGCCAACTATTTGCTACTTTTAGCAAAAACACGCTGAAATTTCTTCAAATTCAAGCAGGTGCTTCACAATAGAGGAGGTTTATTAAAAATGCGGTACGACACAACGTTCGCGCGAAGGCTTTATCAAAAATTTCCGCGCAAAAATTAACAAATGCACTTCCCGATACTTCGCGGACCGGTCAAAAGTTTTAAGCTTATCGTCGTAAAAGCGATTTTACAACGGCGAGTAAATAACGAACGTAAAAGCCTCGGTTAATCGCCGGTAATCTGCATAAAAATGGCGATTGCGTCAGCACCCTTTAACTCGGGCTCTTTGTGGCGGCGAAATTAACAGGAAAGATAACGGCCGGTATACAAAGTACCAGCCTCAACGCCGCGATCTCGCTGCAGTGAGTGTTTAAGTGAGATTAATTTGAACCCCGGCAATAATCGACTCCTCGATCCGGCCGAGAATATATCCGCCTCCTCGCTTATACTAAAGCAGGAAAAGTTTCGAGTAATCGCGGGAAAGATATAGCCCTCCGACTTCCTACGAGAGGCGGTCTTTATATCATCTGGGCGAGGAGCCTCGCTTTGCATAATGGGCTCCGATTCCGTCCTTTCGTTTTGCTGCGGCGCGGGGTAAACATGACCTGGGAATGAAGTCGTTTCCCGCGAGCGGCGTATATAATACGACTGCGTTTCATTAATATTGCAGGAGTGCGTGCAAGGATTCTGCGTAAAACAGGCACTCTTGCATTCTGAATTTGCGTGAAATCCTGAATTTTAACGGCGTCGGGACTGTACCGTTACCCCGATGACACAGTTTATATTTTACGCCTTTCTTTACCGTTTTATCAATAATTACTTATATTTTCTGAATCGATATTATTTATTTTACTGTTTTATATATATTATATGCTCTATTAGTAAAGAAAACTGACTGGACTTGATGCTCGTAAACAAGGATAACATATGACTGCTCGATGTTTCTGATCGATTAAAAACAGAACTCCGAGCAAACTCACAAAATCCCCCTGTGATATTAATTAAACACTAAAGCGATAAGAAAGCAACAACAGAAAATTGCTAAAAATTTCTTACCAGCAGAGCATCACTTGTTTGGGTCACGGATTTTTGAACTTTGGGATATGTTCTAATGTGAAAATATGAAAGAAGCAAAAGTTATGATCCAACAAAAAATGACCATTAAAATAGCATAAAAAAAATCCACAAAAATTCATTGATCTAATTTTAGCTTTTTTTATTACAAATTTTTATTTAGCTATAAATTTATAACAAATATAGTATATTACATACCTAGGGACGAAAGTCGATCTTCCCTCCCGGCGGAGTGATTGCCCGCCGGTGTGGATGATGTACTTTTGTCCCGGGGTGTGTATACTACTTTTCTGCCTACCCGCTCGAAAATTCGCGGCTAATTCATAACTGCTAGTCGAGAACTACGAGCTATGTGCAAGGCACGTTCTCCCTTAAATTAGTTTCGTCTGCTGGGCTTGACATTGATATGTTGATAACTAGCGAAGGGCTTTTAAGCATTTGCTAACATTTACGACCCAAGCGAAGCGTGGGTAAAAAGCCCAGAGCCAAAAAAGCAAAATTAGACTTTTACTATTTAATTTTTCTTGATGCCTTGGTGGAAAGTACGTAGTTTCGCTATTGTTTTCGATGGCGAAAGAAGGACATTTAACCAT
>JAWWEO010018779.1:0-21038 GCA_035582975.1 Ormyrus labotus
AAGAAACCATAATCATACAGATTTTTTTTTTCAGGGCTTTTTATAGGAGGGAAAAATCAGTATATAACCCCCTTAAGGGGGTTATATACTGATTTTTCACACCTATAAAAAGATCTGCAAAAAAATCTGTACGATTAAGAATTCTTCTTAAAATATCTGTCAAAAATACAGTATATTTTGATCAAATGGGCCCAAACTGTACTCTGTATTACTATTTTAAACTTTTTGCTTTGGCGTAAACTCCAAAATGAACCGATAGATGAATTTTCATCTAACAGGGCTTAAAATCTTTGTTATTATCTCTTTCTGCCTTGATGCTACTTTTTTGTTAATTTTTTTTGTTTGGTATTTTTAAATTAAGAAAAACTGCAAAATATTCGTAGATTTTTAACAAATTTTCTGAATTTTCTCAATTTTTCTTAATTTAAAAATACTTAGCTAAAAAATCTGAATATTAAATTAGCATCTTGACAGAAAGAGATTAAAAACAAAAATTTTGAGACCTGTTAGGTAACAATTCATCTATCGGTTCAGTCTGGAGTTTACGCACAGAAAGAAATTTTGGAACATATAAATATACATTTTTTTGAATTAATATACATCAAATACGGTTGGCTAATTTATTACAATTTTTAAAGTAAAATATGACAACACTTGTATCATAAAAGTTCAAATGTGTCTTAAACTGTTATGATGTAGCATTTTTGCTCATCAACGAAACGTGGATAAGGAAATGAAATCGCATTAAATCAATACTTAAAATAACAAAAGATTTTATTTGACTCTAAGAGAAAAAACAATGGTACTGCCCTCAGGCTAGTCCTCGGAGAGGGGAAATCTGTGAGATCGAGCTCACTTGCGCATACATCGCGAAATTAGTGTAAACTTACGTTTCGGATCGAAACTGCGGTGATTGTTTTGCTCGGCGGTTGAAGATGGCAGCCGGCATCGTCGAGGTCCTCCGTCCCGAGTGGATGAAGATATCTCTCACTCGTGCATACAATCACTCGCACGCATACACACACTCGAGAATAACGCAGAAAACCGCGCACGTGAAATTTGAGCCGAACACCAAAATTAATAACATAATAGATTCCAAAGCGTAGAATAATATAAATCCAAAATTACAGTCTCGACGAAACCTCGGGCGAAACGGTTCTAACTCGGTTCGACCGGTGCGTTCGAGACGAAGCACGAGAGTGACGAGCTCCTTCCTCTTTGTCGCGCTTGCGACCAGCGTTGGTCGCAGGATCAGCTGCCGTGCCGTTGCCAGCTTTCCCTCGCTCTCGCTCCTTGGCGGCTGGCAGTGAGTTTTTAAAAATCTTATGCGGTGGGCCATGCCGCTTTACTCCAGCTGCAGGTCTTTTGCCCCCGCCGAAGGTGAGAGCGAGGATCGCTGGTCGCACGCGGAGAGCATCACCCACTCGGCTTCACGCCTCCGGAACTCAATGTGATGGTGATGCCTGCTGTGATGAGTCCTGGGTGATGCGCCCTGAAATTCGAAAGTCGCGCGCGTCGCACACATCCTTCCATACACACTCGCACTCTAATACGCACGAAACCTATGACGGTGCGGCTGGACCCCCATGCATCGTTTCGCTGCGTCTGTAAACATATTTTTCCGACTCTGTGAAGTAAATTCCTTCACACTGTATAACTTCAAACAATTGCTAAACGTAGTCCGATTTTTGTATTACTATAGTTCAACGCGCGTTGAACTTTTATAATCAAATGTTCGACGCGCTACACTTCAATGTTTGGACTCTCACAGTCCAAAGCTTTGAAGTACCCCAGTTCAGACTCTATTGAACTGATACATATCGATTTTTGATATTTATGAATTAAAACTTTTTATAGTTTTTAATTTTAGCGCTTCATATAAATATTAGATATAAAAACTAATTATATATATATAAACAATAATAATTTTTAACATATAATAAATAAGTGAAAACTTTTTTAACTTTTATCCTTAATTTTTTATTAATATTGAATTTATTAATAAATAAATATTATTTAATATAAATAATTAACTTTATAATACATACAAATTGTATTATTTTTTTATTTAGGATGGATTGGATGATATGATTACTAGGGCAATAATTAAGAAACAGCAGAATTCAAATAAATATAATTTATTTAATCGCGCAACCTTATAATCCTTAGAAACAATCTAAGAGATACCAACGAAAACTCATCAAATTTACGTTTTTTAATTCTAACTTCCGATCGGTTGTCCACCGTATTACACTTGAGTATTCTCGGTCGTGAATAATAAATTACTTATCTTGTTGGCGAGCGTGAAGAATGTGTGCCCTTCCTATTCGGAGCTTGTCTGTCAGGACCAGGAATGATATGTAACCATGGCCCAATTATTTAAAGTGTACTTCGTTAGTGTTGTCTGGTCTTCATGCAGCGTGACCATATAGACCGAATAGAAAGAGAGCTTTTCCCGCTCGTACGCCCAATTTATAGCCTCATTCCTCGAAAACCAGCGCTCTCTACAGGAAAGGTACGCAAGGTTTTGCGTACTTATATGGCGCTTGGCGCTTTATTCAAATCTCGTTACAAAATACATACAACTAAAGAATTAAAATATAAAATAAATAATAATAGTAATTAGAGATTAATTTAATAATCCTTATGCAAAATAAAAACACGTCAAACATTTATTTTTACATAAATTAAAAATAATTTAAGTAAAAAAGTTAAAAAGTTTTCATTTATTTATTATTTTTTATTTTTAAAAATTATTATTGTTTAAATATATATAATTAGTTTTTATATCTAATATTTATATCAAGCGCTAAAATTAACTATAAAAAGTTTTAATTAATAAATATAAAAAATCGACATGTATCAATTCAGTAGTGTCTAAACTCGGCTACTTCAAAGCTTCGGACCGGAGAGTCCAAACATTGCATTACGTAATACAAAAGTCGGATTGCGTTCAGCAATTTTTTGAAATCATAGAGTTCAAACATACGTTGAACTTTTGTGCTTCGTTTTTTGACTCAAGAAAAATCGATTTAGTCCAACCACACTTTGAACTTCCGTATTCCCAAACCTCTAACCCATATTATTCCAAAATTTCTTTCTGTGCGTCAAACTCCAAAAAAACAAAGTTTTCAGAAAACAACAATAAAATAACTTGTTATTTTCTTCTGAAAACTTAACACTTGGCACAGCACAAATTTCTTACACAATAATTACCACTTTTATTGAATGGTTAAAGCTGATTAAAGATGTTCTTCTCGCACTCCAATGTTACATAGAAAAGATAACTGGAATCTTCTGTAGACAATCGAGGCACTTTTTTGTCGAACATTATTATTGATAGTACGCAGCATTAGTAAAATATCAGGATCACTGTATAACTATTTCTTCTCCAATAAATTGAAGATGGTTATACTCCAGATGTATGATGTTTAAAGCAGCATAATGTCTGTGGCATGATGTCACGCTGCCACACTACTGAAAAGGGCAAATCTATAATGGCAGTTAAAAATTACATTTTTATAATAAATGTTTCAAGCACAACACTATCAAACAAGCTTCAAAATAAAGTCTAATGATGGTTAAAGATGATCTGAAACAGAAAAATAAAAGTTCTTTTTAGCTTGACAGCTTCAAATGATAATGGAACTTTAAAATTTATCTGCGTTGAAATAGTAGCATTGTGTCCAGGAATAGTTTCTTTGAATGATTTTACACTTTGCTTCAAAGAATAAAAAATATAGTTAACCTCAGCGCACACTCGAGACAAAACATTAGGACTAAAAAGCGATCAGCTGACAAAAAGTACAGCCTGCGGCGACTGTGGCGACACGACTGAAGCGCGATGAGCACGCTGAATTCAATATTTCAAAATTGAAATTCCTTTATTAAATTAACCAAAATTACTAAAACATGATAGAAAAATGTTTGATAATGTTAAAATCACATTAAACTATTTTTACAGTGATTTATTTAGCAAATCTTAATTTTAATATTTTTAGAAAATTACATTTTAAGCCGTAACTTTTAAAATTTTTTAAATTTGTGGCTGAAAATTTTTTTCTAAGTTTTGGTCAAGCAGACCGAGCATCCCCGCTCCAGCAGCGGAACCACGCTTATCACTGCAGGGCATCCTTGTAGATGTGGCCAGGTTGTACCGAGCCTACCCTTAAGTGAATAAAACACACTTTTTGTTTGATAGAGAAAATCTTTCTTATCATTTCTTTAAACCTTTCCACCCCCGCATCCTATGGTCCCCAACTTTACCCCAAGGTTCCATCAGAGCGCCGATCAACCAAAGACCACCCTTCACTGTCATCGAGCGGAAGTTGGGAGTCAGAGCAAACAACGGCTGCTCCCCTCGTCGACGGGCAAAGCTGATCTCTCCACTGAAGAGGAAGATCACCAGGCCGCTCAAGCCGGGCATACCGCCCACCAAGCCCAGGATCATCCGCTCTATTGACTTCCCCGCTGGAAGGGTAGTTGCAGCAATGGCACCCGCTCCAAAGGGAACTTCCTCCGTCGACCTGACGAAGGACTAAACATCCCGCTTTAGGGATCACATTTTTTAGTGGGTCGGACTCTCGTGAGACCGACCCCAGAATAATCCCAAAAATAGAAAGGTTCCTTCTGAACCTTCCCTCCCCGCAACTGAGTAGTGTGGCCTACACTAAGTTGGGCGGGCTTTCTCTCGTCCAGACCCGCTCCAAGGGTCGACGTAGTAGGGTTAGTGGTGTATCCTCCCACTACGCAACGTAGAAGCTTCAGCGGGTGGAAAACAGTCCCAGCGACTGGCACCGAGGGACTCGCCGCAGCAGAGCCATCAGAGCGCTTCCTTCGCTCTCGTCTCTTCAAGCATCGAGCGCTCCCTCGCCCTGCGCAGAATCTCTCCAAACGCCGCATCAAGCGCTCTCTCATTGAGTGCAGCTTCAAGACGCTCCCAGCGCATCACCGAATAAGCATTCGTCGCTGGAGCAACATAGAACGCTCGCTCCTTGAGCGTTCTCCTACCTCGCCTTATACGGCAAACGGCGACGCACAGACAGTCGCACCCTTTTTGACCGACACCACACGGTGTTCTGCGTCAACCTGTTCTCGTGAATCACCAAACTGAACTGCTTGAGGCTCTGTGGCGAATATACATTCATAGTTTTTGCTGAAATCAATGTTAATAAACAAATCACAGTCTTTTAAAAATTTCCTAACATCTTGCATTCTTTATGTTGGTGTTCTATGCGATAAACGTGAACTAAAAATGGTTGCCATAGTTTCAGGAAGACATTTTTTAAACTTCCAACTGTAACGTTCAAATCTATCATATTATCATTAAGGGGGGTGTACACTTTTAGAAATTTTCATCTAAAAACATATAAAACAAAACAATTGTAATAGTTAGTAAAATCTACACATAATATTGTAAAAATATAGATAATTCTTGATAAAATGAGCTGTAGTAGAAGCCTCTACGTTCATTTTATTTCAAGCTACATCACTTTCAAAAAAATAGGCTTTGGCGTAAGCCACAGTACCGAATAGATCACATAGATCCGAATAGAGAGTACACACTAACGAATAGATCAATTTGAATGTAATTGGACTTAAATTGTAGGTAATGATTATCATTTCAATGTGATAAGTTGCATTTGTTGATTTTTTTTTTTTAATATTTTAAAAGTTCAAAAATTGCTAAAATTTTTTGCATTTTGTGATTTTTTTCAGTTTTTGAACTTATTTAATTATTTAATCAAGAAATGTTAATATATACAACTCTTCACATTGAAATCACATAAATTACCTACAATTTAAGCCCAATTAAATCTAAATTGATCTATTCATTAGACCTCTGGCTTACGCCAAACTTCAAAATTGTATATTTTCCAGAAAACAGCTTTAAAGTTTATTGTTTTGTGAATAAAAAAAAAATTCACTTTACCTCCTTCGAAACTTTTTCTATAATTTAAACTATAAAAAGTATGTTAATGATGTGAACATTTTTTAAGTTTTTATGTTAATAAAATACCTTGAATTCCCTGTTGACTTGCTGAATGTCAGTGCCTGAAATACCTCAGTCAACCCTGTCCTAGGAGAGGAAAGTCGATAAGCCAAAACCCTTTTAATGCATATAATGTTTATAAAGTTTCAGCACGTCAACAGGGAATTCAAGGTATGTTATTTACTTAAAAACTTAAAAAATGTTAACATAATTATAGTTTTATGTTATATTATAGTTTATAATATAACATAATTATAGATTTATTTTTATAGTTTTATGTTTATAAGTAACATTTATAAACATTATATACATTGCAAGAGTTTTGGCTTATCGACTTTCCTCACATAGGACAAGATTGACTGAGGTTTTTCGACACTGACATTCAGCACGTCAACAGGGATTTCAAGGTATGTTATTTGCATAAAAACTTAAAAAATGATAACATAATTAATATCCTTTTTATAATTTAAATTATAGAAGAAGTTTCCAAGGAGATACAGTGAATTTTTTTTTATTCACAAAACAATAAACTTTAAAGCCGTTTTCTGGAAATACCTTTTTATTGCTTACTTGTATTGAAAATTCTCTGCTTCTCTGAACCCTCTTGAATATATTGGACCTGTAACAAAAAAATAGATTATTTTTCAGAAAGTATTTTTTCTAATGTGAAATCAACTAAAATATAATTTAAAAATGAGTTTATACTTATCTGACTAAAACCCCGACAAACTGCATCACTGATTGCAAATTTCAACAAGATAAAAAGTAAACAATTTTTATTTTATAGTCTAACCTATATGTCAGGCCATCTGCTAACTGGAAACTACTGACTGTAACGTCTTGAACTAAGCTGCAGGTGGCAGTTGGATCGATCATTGATCAATACGTCTATCTCTCTCATTCTTATGGGCAGCAGAATATTTTCAAAATCAATTTACAAATTGAGATTTAAATAATTTTATTTTAATTTACAAGTTGAAATTAAATAATAATTATATTTATTAATCATAATTAATATCATAATTAATAATTGTTATTATTATTAATCTTAATTATTAATACAATTAATAGTTATTATTATTTTTAATCATAATTATTACAATAGTAATTATTTTTATTAATAATTTAAATTGTAAATAATTATACCAATAAACTTTTTCCAAATTTTTGTCTATAACTTTGGAACCGCGGCGAATTTTAATACCCAGTTTGCGGCACAATATTCTTAATAATATTTGCTTTGAAAATATGAAATAAAAAAAAATCAATTTTTTGAAAATTTAAAGGTGTACATCCCCCTTAAGATGCATTTTTTGTTTTTTTAATCTTGTTTCGAGTTTGACTTTTTTTCCCTGGACACACAAATAATTTGCTTTGACTTTTAACTTTACTTTTCTTTGGCAACAATGTACTATTACTTATCAAAATTCGACTTCTTAAGGGTGCTATATTTTTTTCACAATATTTAATCATTTTATACTTTTTAACAACAAAACCACTCAAAATTCGATTCAATGAAGTTTTACTTGCACGGTCCTTATATTTCTGTGATAATTTTTTAATTTGTTTAGTCTGAACTAGTTCGAAAAAAAATGTTCTTTATCGCTATTTTTTAAATGTTTCTCTTTAATGCCTTTTTCAAACGATGATTTTAAACCAGAATTTAATTTATTTTTTGTTCTTTGTTCAGCCTTTTTTACATACTCAAAATTTCTTCGCAATTTTTCAGTTTCTTTTTTTAAATTTACTAACTTTGTATAACATTTGGTTCTATCGCGAGCTACTCGACGCCTTCCACATTTAGCTTTTGCTGTAATTGTTCGTATAAGATCAATTTCTGAGGAATTATTTGTTAAGGGGGCTCCAGCGCGGAGAGTTCAGAAGTCAGCTATGGCATTTTTGATAAATAAAAATTTGCTGAATCCAACGGTATCCTTATTTACCCCAGTAGTTGTGGAAAATTTTGAAATATTTTGTTTCAAACTTTGCAGATTTTACATAGTCTTTTATGGAGCGAAGTGAGAAACTGGTCACTACTAACCTTAATCAAGTTCCGCAATAAAAAAAATTATTCTTTGTAGATAAAGATCTAAGCTTTCAGGTGGTATTTAGCAAAATATGGGTACCTGTGGAAAATATCGAGATATTTTGTAATAATTGAGATCAAAATTGAATGTTTTCTGCATATATCCGTATTCTAAAGGAAAGCCATCTTTTTCTTGTTGTTAATATAAAGTGCGTGCTTTTGGAATAATTTAAATTTTAATGCTTAATACTAATTTTAAAACTAATGCTAATAAATAATTCAAGCTCTTATTTTATAAAAATAAAGATATTTTTCTAATTATTATTCTGAACTTATACCATCTAGGTTACATATAATGTTTTTTCGTGCATTCATATCTAAAGCTTTTAGTTCTTTGTTTGGTTAGGAAAAGATCAAATTGATGACTATTTATTTTAATACTGAAAAAAACACTTCATAATTGCAGTATTATGATATAATATTACTTTAAAAATAGTTATAAAATTTTTCATAAATATGTGTTTTTAGTAGGCAAGTTGATTTTTTGTTTGTGTTTGACTTCGGCTGTACTCGCTGGAACCCCCTTAAATTATCTAGATTTTTCTTTTCTTCTTTTTTCCTTTGACGATAACTTCTAACGGGTTGCGAATCTTTTTTCTTCTGATTCTTTTTTCTCTGTCAGTCATTTCAGAAACACTTTTTACTTTTCCGTTTTGGACTATGTTTTTCCATTTTTTTCGCGATTTCTTGTTTAACTGTTCATGTTTTATTGGATCTGCTTTTACTTTCAGCTTCTTTTTTTTAACTTAGCTTCTTTCTTTTTATCAAAACTTTCTGTTTTTTTAATATCTTTTCTCCCAGCCTTATTTTTCTTTTGAACAGATTCTTTTATTAAAGTTTGTCTATTTTCATCCTGAATTTCTTTATTTTGCAACCGTTTGCGAGTATTATAAACCATTGTTGAAATATGACTGAAATTGTAAATCTGATTTACGTTAACTAAGAAATTCAAATGCACTTGATTTTATTTTCAATTTAAAGTTATGTCAATTTTTTCTTTAAAATAGTACGAAATTTCATTTACCAATATCATTATAATAAATTTTTTATTTATCTACTTAAAAATATTAATGAACAACCAATATAGCAAATAATACTAGAGAAGTTACTTCCAGAGAGTTTCAAAAATAATAATTATTAATACTTTTTGAAATAAAGATATTGATTCCGAAAAAATGCTCTTACCCATGAATGTAGACTTAAAATATACTCAATTATAGTCTTGATTCACATTTAAAAAACAATGGAATTTTACGGCAAGAGTTTCAGAGAGTTTACGCAAAATACGTTCCACATTGCTCCAATATCTTGTAGACACTGAGCACGTGTGTAGCAGTATTGCTTTTGTCGCGTTAGGACATTGTATCTAGAATGTTTACAAATACTTTCCACGGTCATTTAACTCCCGATTCGTTATCGTATAGTCTTAGTATAGAAGAATTGGTGTACAATTTAGTATACGCAAGAAGCAAGGGACAAATTTTAATAGACATTAAAATACACCTTTTGGATAAATAATTGTTATTTCGTTTTCAAATGCGATCAGTTAGATGTTTATTATAAACAATTGTAATATTTAATTATATTATTATATAAATTAAATACGGGCATATAAAAGAATAATAAATTGTTAAAGGATATCCAGAGAGATTACAATTTATGTATAAAACTCTTTATAGAATGGTTAATATTAATATATTATACTAAGTTACGTGTGCACGAATTTAAAAAATAGTATTACGTTCACTAAAATTGATTTGAATATTTAATTTGAAAATCCTTTGTAATTACTGCGAAGGGACATAAAAGTTCACGTTTTCCGAAAATCACCCATATAGAAGTTCATTGTTATTAAAATTACCCTTTCGTATATTATACATATATAGTAGTTAAAAGAATCACAGACGGAACTCAAAAAAAAAAGACTAAGTGCTTAATATAATAGAGGATATTTTTCTGATAATTATTTTATTATTATATTATATATTATATATTATTTATTATCATATTATTACCAGAAATGAATGTTCATACGTTCATATCACGATCCAAAATTAAACGATTAATAAAATATTCTTCTGTTTCTGCTTACAGTCTTTTATCAACCAAATGCTCCATTAAACATAAGTCGAGCAAGTAGTAATACTGTTGGTAGTGGAAATCAGCATTTATCGGGTCCATTAAGTAATACTCAAGGAACTACAATAGTTCCACCTGGATCGCTTCAACAGCAAACTCAGCAACCTCAAACATTACATGGAATGAGCATTCCACTTCCCCAAAATGGTAAGAATGTTACTTTACTATTTTAAATAACTTCACGTTTATAATTCTTTATGGTTAATTTAATGACTTTATAATTAAGAAAATCTTTAACAATTTTGTTGTCATCAATTTGTTTTAAGAAAACCGATGGTCCCACTTTAAACCAGGTTCTTTTGTAGTTAGAGATATAAGGCTAAACCTTAGCAGTCAACCAACAATATTTTAAAACATATGCAATATGCAATAACGAAATTCAATTGAACGATGAACTAGTTATCATCATTAAAAAACGCAAGGTAATCTTATGATTTTTAACCCTTTTCCTGGCCGAAGGAATTGGGCCACGATACAGATAAGTGGTGTATGATTTACGGGGTTCGAGGCAGCGCTGATTCCAAATTTGCCACTAGTTTTGCAAAATTAATTTGTTTAAACAATTTTTTTAAACAAATTATTACAAAGTTAAGTTTTTTTGAAAAATTAATACCAGAATCAGATTCTACCGAAAAAATACGTCTGATATAGTACTTTTACTTGTTAAATTACATTTTGTTACAAATAAATTAATTAAAGATTAATTTTGCAATATTAAAGCTCCATAAGAAAACGAATAAATTTGCGCATACGACATGCGTCAATTAAGGGATTTTTTGGTGCGCTGATTTCGAATTTGACATTAGTTTTGCAAAATTAATTTGTTTAAACAATTTGTTTAACCATTTTCCAGGCCGAAGGAATCGGGCCACGATACAGATAAGCGGTAAATGATTGAATTTTTTTGTAACAAAAAGTAATTTAACAAGTAAAAGTACAATATCAGACTTGTTTTTTTTCCATAGAATCCGATTCTGATATTAATTTTGCAAAAAAACTTAATCTTGCAAAACTAATGGCTAATTTGGAATCAACGATGTCTCAAACCCCTTAAATCGTATACCGGTTATCTGTATCGTGGCCCAATTTCTGCGGCCTGGAAAAGGGTTGTAACGGCCGGCTAGTTCAGCCGTTGCATAAATTTAATAATGAAGAAAAACCGAAAAGAATTCAACGCGGAAAACGCTATTTTCGAATGAAATGAGAGCCGGAGACTCTCGACAACGTGGGTACGAAGATCCTCTTGCCTCGTGTGCTCATTGGCTCCTCTGCTTGCCCGCACAGCTGCTGCTACGAAGCTAGAAAAACCGGACTCGCGGGGAAGCCGCTAAGAAATAAACAACACGTGTTTAAATGATAAGACGCGGTTTATTTACGAAACAGAAAACTAACAAGAAAATAAAGAAACAGAAATAATTTTGTTTGCGCGAATCGCGAAGCAGCAGGCGCGGGGCGGCCAGACAAGCGGCACGGCGCGAAGGATATCGAGAGAGAGAGAGAGAAAGCAAATCAAGCTTTGCCCAGAGCGGGCACTTACACTTTTTCCGCGAAGTCGCCAGAGAAACTCTTTCGCAGCGTCAACTCATTTGATCCAGAGATATTGCTAGTTTAATATTTTTGCTTTGGCGTAAACTTCAGAATAAACCGATAGATGAATTGTCATCTAACAGGGCTTAAACATTTTGTTTTTAATGTTTTTCTGGGCTGATGCATTTTTTTTGTTAAATTTTTTTGGTTTAGTATTTTTAAATTAAAAACTAAAAAATATTGGTAGATTTTTAATAAATTTTCTGAATTTTCTCAATTTTTCTTAATTTAAAAATACTAAGCCAAAAAATTTGAATATTAAATTAGCATCGGTCCAGTAAGAGATAAGAAACAAAGATTTTGAAACCTGTCAGATGACAATTCATCTATGGGTTCATTCTGGAGTTACGCCAAACTCCTAAACACCAAAGTTTTTAGAAAACAGTAACAAAAAAACTTCTTATGTTATTCTGAAAACAATGCTTTCCGTATCAAAACTGCGTATTTTACAAAATTAAAAAAAAAATTGAAGTTAAGTTTTATGGTTATTGTGAGATCGAATTTGCACGTTCTATTCTATTTATACTTTATTAACGTCATACCTATTGATCAGGTAATTATTATTGTACCAAGTACAAATAGTCACAAATCAAATATAAAAATGTTCTTTTTTAGTGTTTTAAAAAATTTTACTGCACTAAAATAAAAAATAAAATTATTTGGAACTTCCATTTGACTGATTCTTTAAAAATTGTGAAATCACATTCAAATTACTTTCTAAGAAAGTATAAAGTAAGGCGAGTATGGTTGATTTTTATAACCTTATTCTTGGAAATAAATATATCAGAAGTATTATTTAACTAAATATTTATAAAAATATTAGCTCTTTAATATGAACTCTGTATATCAATTGAATACAAATTAAACAATAGAAAGTATTGAAATCAATTTATAAATAGTCTAGTATATAAGTATTAATTCGTGTACGTTTTGATATTGTTATTTTTTATTACATACCATATTTAAGATTTAAATCAATTACCACGAAAAATGCTTCATTACTCTTTAGAAAAATAACTTTGCAGATACTTGCGGGCCCGCCTTTAAAAAGTTTTGGATATCTTATATGGAGAACAATTGTTTAGGAACAGTACATTATGTAACATGACAAATTCAACTCATACGGGAATCATCTATGCGTACGCTTTGTATATTAATATATTACGCAACAAGAGTGCAAAATGTACCTTGCGTACAAGTTGTGTATTCTATTTTTATATCTCGGCTTTGCCTCGGTTTTGCAAAAGTCGGGCGGGCATCAACAATCCATGCAATATCAAAGACAACAAAACAAACTGTCAAGCTTCCGCCGACTCGAAAGCAAATACCGTCTATGTATATATATATATATATTCTAAATGCTAAGGTACGCGACGTGTACTTAGATCGAACGACTCGAAAGTAAAAGTACAATAGTCCAGCGTAGCTAGCAGACGACAACGCAGTTTCAATAATTATTAATAATTATTGAACGCACTTTCAGCCGGGGAGCAAGAAAAATAGTATACGACACACGATCGGAAAGTTTGATGCCCGTGGCGTGTGACATGACGCGTCGGAAATCCAACTTTCCGGCCTCGTGTCGTAATGTACTATTTTTCACTCAGGCCTTCCCATTCTGTTTTTGAAAAACTTGGAACATTATCTTTCCATCATGATATACGCACGAAACATATAAAATAGTGTAACGGGGTGTTAGTATTTTAAATAAAATGCTTAAAGTAAAGCCTATAACACACCGCTAAATACGCACGGCTAAACAATGCCGTGCTTATTCTCAATTTTGTTGGCTCTAAGATTTCTCTACAACTCCTCTTCGGCACAGCTGCTCAGATAACTAGGGATGAGTGCTTCACACTCATCCGTGCGCGGAGGCGGCGGAGTCAAGGAGAACAGTAGGAAAAGGAAACGCGGACTAGAGGCGCGAAGTAAGGCCGATAAAAGAAATGACGCGAAGATTTAGCAATATAAATGTTTGAGACATTTATTCAAATTCAGCTTTTTATACGGATCGTGATGACAGCCGGTGGAAAGAGCGGTACGTGCCAGCGTGCATCGCGACAATACACAAAAAAAATACAAACAAAAAGTCTGTAAATCCGCACCTAACCGAAACTAATAATTGTGCGCCCGCATCGAAATAATAAAACTGAAACAACGCACGATTGATCGGCCGCTTGCCGATCCTAAACTTTCTCGCAATAGAGTCGAGCGAAAGAGTGAAGTGTTAAGTTGAAATTGAATCTTAACACTTGCGGAGAGAGAGCTCACTCCGTGAGCGAGTCGATCGCGGCCGAGCGGAAACGAAGCTACACGACCGCAGGTACAGTGCGAGAAAGTTTCTCTCGCACCGAAAGTAGCTGAGTCACGGCAGACTCGCTACCTCTCTCACTCTATTTTATGCGTCGTGCAACCGCTGCTGCACGGCTCTCACTACCCACTATTCTTTCCTTGGACGCAAACGATTATCGCGTACGCCGCAAGTGTAACCGGGGCTTGTCGTCTACACCGGTTCACTGATAAAGGCGTATATTAATTACTTCACCGCTCAAACCAAAGCGCGGGATTTCGGCGCTCGCCGTTTCGCTGCGCCGGATAACCCCGCTCGTTGCAGTCGCTCATATTTGCAGTGGCTCCAAACGCCAGGCCGCTGAATCGGTATCACTGCCTCGCACAGCTCCGCAATAACACTGCAACACGCTCGCACGACACAGAAAAAGAATCCAAATCACAACCGAAAACGCGGCAAGCAAAGATTCACGCTCGTTAGCGAAGACAAGTGGCGGTTACAATGGCTGCCGCGAAGCTTCTGTCTTCCCGCGCTCTTATCGCCGTCTTAATGCTCGATTTTATTATTTTTTATTCCATAAATTGAAAGAGCGCAAAATTTTACATCGGAATGTGGATTGAAACATTTTAATACAAAATAGAGGTTTCTATTAAGGGGGTTATATACTGATTTTTCATGCCTATAAAAAGACGTGAAACAAAAATCTGTATGATTATGGTTTCTTTGTAAAATATCTATCAAAAATATAGTATACTTTGATCAAATGGGCCCAAACTGTACTCTGCAAGCCCATTTGATCCACAGATATTGCTATTTGAAATGTTTTGCTTTGGCGTAAACTACAGACTGAATCGATAGATGAATTGTCATCTAACAGGGCTTAAAATCTTTGTTTTTGATGTCATTTAGGGCCGAAACATTTTTTTTTTTGTTAAATTTTTTTGGTTTAGTATTTTTAATTTTTTTTAAATTTAAATATACTAAAAAAATTAACAAAAAAAAAAAAAAAAATGCATTAGCCCTAAGTGGCATTAAAAATGAAGATTTTAAGCCCTGTTAGCCTGACAATTCATCTATCGGCTCAATCTAGAGTTTACGCCAAACTCTTAAATATAAAAATTTTCAGAAGACACTAATAAAACAACTTGTTATGTTATTCTGAAAACATAACACTCGGCACAGCACAACCTTTTTAAACTACTAGGTGCATTCATGCACGCTTCGCGCGCTCTCTATTCATTCCATTATACAAATGCGAATTCTTCTTCCTTTTAGTTTGCATTCATCTTTATATTTGATACAATGCAATCTAGTACATAGATCCAATAAATTAAGTTTTATTTTTAATTTATGCTAACATTAAAATTTGAGGTTAGAAATTAAAGCATGTATAGCAAAACTAAATATCAGTGAAAATGCTTAGAGATTAATTTTAATTTTTTATTATCAACAAACATTTTGCATGTATAGTTCCGTCAGTATCCTTGAAACTTAATTACAAAATTTGTTCATTTTAAATTTTATATCTTATACTTTGACCTAACCTTACGTTACTCTCTAACCAATCAAACTATATCTTTAAGTTAAATATAGTAACGTCATTTGAACCAATTACATTTGTTGATTCATCAAAATTAACCAATCCATTTTAGGCTTCATTTGTCCACGCTCACTTTTGATGTTCGCACTCCGTTGTCAGAAAGATAAGGACTCCTCTATAAGCAATTAAATCTTTATC
The DNA here is from genome assembly GCA_035582975.1 of Ormyrus labotus. Lineage (NCBI taxonomy): Eukaryota > Metazoa > Arthropoda > Insecta > Hymenoptera > Ormyridae > Ormyrus > Ormyrus labotus. Next base: position 15,833 of record JAWWEO010018779.1, read on the forward strand.
CAACTACCATTAAAAGCTTGTATCAGCATCATTACTAAATCTAAAACTTCAAAATACTTTCCTTTCCAAAAAGAGGAAGCTTGTTGTAGTCCAGGTGCATGATGTACAAGCCAGCATAATCTCTGTAAATGAAGTAATCCTGCCTCACTACTGGAAAGTGCACATCTATAACAGCACTTACAAAATTACACTTTATAATAACATTTAAAACACAATAATGTATCAAAAAACACAAACAAGTAAAGCCTGATGATAGCTAAAGAGGACCTGAAACAGAAGAATGAAAGTTCTTTTTAGCTTGACAGCTGGAAATAATAATGGAACTTCAAAATTTATCTGCTTTGAAATAGTAGTACTGTGTCCAGGAGTATTTTCTTTGAAAATATTGAATGATTGTAAACTTTACTACAAAGAGCAAATACACATGTTTAACCTCAACGTATGCTTGAGACAAAACATTAGGACTAAAAAAACGATCATCTGATAAAACGAACAGTCTACGACAACTGTGGCGACACGACTGAAACGTGACGAACGCGCCTATTCGAAATTTCAAAATTGATATTCTGTTCTCAAATTAACAAAAATCAATAAAGCATAATATATAATGTCTAAAAAAATGTTTAATAATGAGAAAATAATAATTAACAAATTTTTACAGTGATTTCTTTAGCAAACGTAAATTTTAGTAAATTTTTGGAAACTTACATTTTAAGCCGTAATTTTTGAAATTTTTTAAAATTCTGCCTTAACATTTTTTTCTACGTTTTGGATAAAGTATAGAGTCAAATAATCAAATAAAAAAAATTGAGTTTTTAAACTTTTTTCAGTATATAATCCCCTTAACTTATTTGGTCTATATTTTTACAATAAAATGTCAAGGAAAGATTTAATGTGCGAGAAAACCAAAAGTTTTGATTACACTAAAAAATTAAGTAAAGACAAATTTAGCTGGAGCTAAAACAGGCAAATGTAACGAGATAACATTTTGAAAGACTCAAATATTGCACGTTTTTGAAGTCTGTATTACGTGATCGCCTTCAATGCGCTCCCCACCATGACTATTGTTTTCAGAATATTGCTAAGTTCAACATTTACAATATTTTCTTGCTTTGGTAGTCAACATACTTTTTTTTTTTTTTTTTTTTATTAAAAGAAAGCTTATTCTTCATAGTTTTATAGAGTTGTTTTTCATTTCGCTGCCTACACTTTACGCAAAGTAATAGTACTATTAATCTACATTATATCTAAAATTTAGCACATAATATTCGTGAAGGTGTAAATAACAATATATTTCAATTTCATAACATTTTCTACATATTTGATTTTGGAATCAACCTCCTTAAGGTAGTTGTATACCAAGGTGTAGAAGTTTTAAACAAAAATTCTTAGCAGACAACTAGCATCTGATTATGTAAATAATGATATATGTTAGAAAGTTAACTTTTATGAACTGAAAAAAAATTAAGAAGTCAAATTTTGATATTGTAAATAAAGATATGATTCACCAAAAAAAAAAGTTTTTCAAATTAATGAATTTTTGTCATTTTTAAATTTATTTCGAAGTAAAGGGGCTTATTTTACTCGTTAAACAATTATCTAGAAATTCACCATGAAAAAAGTTTGAAATAATTAATTTTTAAGGAATGCGAGTCAATTGTTTATGTCCAAGTAGAAAAGAGCTTATAAACAATCGGAGTTCACTTTTTGAAAATTAATTATTTCAAAATTTTTTCATAGTGAATCTCTAGATAATTGTTTAACGAGTAAAATGAGCCCCTTTGCGTTGAAATAAATTAAAAAATGACAAAAATTCATTACTTTGAAATTTTTTCTTTGATGAATAGAATCTTTATTTACAATATCAAATTTTGACTTTTTAATTTTTTTTAAGTTCATAAAAGTTAACTTTATAACATATATCATGACTTATGATGATAGTTAAGTATGTTAAGAATTTTCTTTTTAAACTTCTATATCTTGATATAGAACTACCTTAAAGATATGGTTTTTCGAAAAAAAAAGTTTTAAAACCGTTTTACACAAACAAAAAATTTTTTTTAACGTACACCGAGTTGTCTAGTTCAGGGCCATACAATAAACCCTCCATTCTTTGGGCAGCCTCCAAAACTTCGATTTGGTGCTGTCTCCGAACCATTCTTCCCTCTCGTGCCGCTATTTGCCCTCTGCGGTCGGATATTGTGACGCGCTCCTCATCCTCCTTTTGGGCGTATTTATGTGTATGCGCTCCAATGGACAATCGCATTGCATTCATATAATACAGTAGTGATCAAGTACCCTCATTAAATACACCGTCGGCGATGTTAGCAGCTATTTCTACAATTTTTGATCCGCAGGGGACGATTTTCGGTGTAATTTTCCAAATGAGCTGTTTGTAATTTTCGTTATTATTTTGAGTAAATCAAAAAACGATTAATTTATAAAATGTATCTATTATTATATAATATTTTAGTTTTTTATCTCCCAATCTGTGAATTATACGTCGTACGCTTACTAGAAGGATTCGTATGCGGATCCGAATATATTTAATGAAACTCGCCAAACTTTTAAATCTCGTTGTACGGGATTAATTTTTAAACCCTGTATGGGAAAAATGCGGCGCACAATGAGGCGGCCAGACGAGCGGCACGGCGCGAGGGAGATTGACAGAGAGAGAAAGTAAATCGAAAAATCACCCAGAGCGGGCACTTACAGATCGGATGCGTAGGCGTTGTGAAAGTCACGCTGACTCCGTTCGCTGCAGCTGAGGAGAACCCTCGGGTGCAGGACGGGGTGTGCTCACAGCTGCAATCAGGAAATCTCTGGCATAAGAAAAGGCAGTCGGATACGCAAACCGGGCACGGGATTTTTGGCTTCGTTCGGGTCGAAGGTCGAAGGCAATCTGCCTAATCGCGACACCGCTCTCTCTCTCTCTCCAACCCTCTCTCTTACTTCAGCTCTTAATATCGGTTAGAAAATGTCTTTAAAGAATTATGGTTATAATGGCTATGAGAGAGGGAATTGTAACGTTCGTTACAATATCAATGCTTTTTTAATTTATTTAAATCTTTTCATTTAATTTTTTAAACAAAATGGTTTTGGACGTTGCAAATTTTTTACTCCTTAATTACTTAATCACATTTTTTTAATTAGATTTATAATTTTCAATTTTATCACACAATTATTTAATAATTTTCTAAACGTTTTTCCACAGAGGTATTTTCTGGCTATAGCAATGGTAGTCTTGCTAATGTTTCTACAAGGTTCAAGAAGACAAGAGGAAAAAAAATTTTAGATATAGTTAATCCTAATACTGGCGAGAATATAAGCGCTGAGATTTACAAAGATGACGCTTCTGGACAAAGTGGGGAATCTAGTAACAGAAGAAGTCTTCTTTCAGTGGTAAGAATTTAATTTAATACTTTTTTATTTTTTTATTTGTGTCCACAATCATTCATCATAAGAAATTTATTTTGTATAGTAATAATATTACACAGGCACCCAAAAAAAATTCGTCTTTCCCATAGACTATCATATCCGTGTGTATTTTGATCTGCTAAACTTAAATATAACCTTAGTTTTGCTCTATTATGTCAGGATTAAGATAACTTGATCTTTAAGAATTTTAAGCTATGGTTCGTTTCAATGATGTCCTGCGAAATTATTAATTGTCATTGCAAAACCTAATCATGTGGGAAATTGTTTCCGGCGTATATTAAGAGGAATTTTGTTTAGATGGAGATAAAGTTATTTTTTAAATTAACACTATTTTTTCCACATAAAGTTTGTACTTCTATTGAATCTTTTATCAATTTCTTTACTAATACTAGTAAAATCCAATGCGCTTCGCGCGTACTATTTTCTTTCTTTTGAGGTTATACACGCAATTTTCCAGTATGATTTTACATTACTTGATTTAAATGTACTAATATTAAAAATATTAATTTTAAAAATAATATATTAGTCCTTTTATTTGAAGTATTTCAATTTAATTATTTAGTTTCAAATATTTATGAAAATTTAAATCTAGCGGATTTAGCAAATTCTCGCGCATATTCTTTACAGATCAATCAAAGTCAGTTTTTAAATGCTTCACATCCGGCCATCACTTTTTTAAGAGAGGAACTTTCTTCCATTACAAAGACCTTCGTTTAAATTTATGTAAATAATTATCATTCCAGCAATTTTTAATTGCAACGTATTAATGAATTAAATTCGTTTGGTAGTATAACGTCAATATTTTGTTCATTATCATCTTCCGTTGCATCTATACTTAAATATTCAATAACATGTCTTTCCATTATGTTCAAAATTTTATTATTAATATTAATTACATCATTATTTTTAGGTGCTAGTATCATTTAATTGTTTATTATTAATTTTTATTTCATTTCCATAAATTTGATTAATAATGTTTTCTTCTTTTGTGATTTCAAGTAACTCATTTTTTTCTTCATATGAACTTGTACGTTTTTCTTCGCCTTCATTCAATAACCATTCTTTGTAGTGTCATACGTATATTTGACCATAAAAACTGTATTTTACTGAATTTTTTATTACTTCAATGGGGCTGCCATACCGAACAACTGGTAATGTTTGTCTAAAATCTCCTGAAAAAAGTAGTTTTACCACCAAATATTTTTTTAACATTGCACATATCTTGAAAAAGGTAATCAACTGCTTCGAAAGCAAATTTAGATGTCATTGATATTTCATCCCATATTATAATATGTGCTTTTAATTGTTTACAATCGTTTGAATTATATTTCACATATGTGGTACATCCGTTCATATTTAAAGACAATTTAAATAGTTATGTTAACTGTTTTTCCAGTTTTCCATAAAGAGTCTAGCCGGATAAGCATGTAAAATCGGTACCTCCTTGAATTAGCTGAAACTTGGCACACATTTTTGTCATGTAAAAATATGACGATGCACCAAATTTCAGCCTCCTAGCTTCGAAGTTGACCAATCAAATACTAGAAAACGTATTTTCAACCATAAAGGATCAGAAAAAAATTAAAAGTTACAAAAAAGAAAAGAAAGCATGGCCTTAGCCTGACGGCAGCCTTCTGCTGCCCTCCATTCCTCTGAGTGCTGTTTCCTTATCCATGCTCAATGCTCCAATGCTCTTTGAAAAGGCATTTGGCCACTCCGACCGCGGGTTCTGGACCCACCATGGGAGCTCCAGCCCCCAGGGCGGCCA
>JAWWEO010018780.1:0-21008 GCA_035582975.1 Ormyrus labotus
TGAAACAAATTGCTGTAAAAGTATGCACAGCAACTATTTGCTTCATTTTGCCACAGCAACTTTGGCTATTGGGGTAGCTTTAAGTTTTTAAAATTTTGATTATTTCAAAATTAAATTTATTTATAAGTAAACTTCCTATATTTCTGATTTATAAATTAACGTTACATATTATATTACAGAACAAAGGGAAATTCGATCATTACTTTATAATTTCAATAGACGAATCGGATAAAAGTGCACGTTGCATATTATGCAAAGGAAGTCATTATCCTCCAACAACACCTCGTCCAATTGTTACAGAAATACCTTTGACAATACCACTCTGTGAACCTGAAAGTGAGAAGACTGCCCATGAAGCTAAAATATGGCAAATTGGAATTAACATAGACGAGGAAATGCAAGCTGTTTTAGGGTTAATAGGAGTAAGAATAAAAATCTTAATTTTATTTAAAGTTGTTGCAATAACATTCTTACAATCAATTTTAATCATATATATTTAATAGTTTTAACTTTAAGAAGTTGGACTTTTAACAAATTAAATCGATTAGATATTTTAAAGTTCAATTCAATTTAAAAATGATATGAAGAAAGTGTTACCGAAGTTTTGCTTTTATTTTGTTAAAAAAATAATAAAATTGAGAATACTTCTGCTATACTACGGATTTGTTAAATATTATATTTTCTTAATAAACTATGTAATTAACATAAACTTATTAACTTAATTTTTATCAGGCCGCTTGCCGTGCTAATGCTGGATTTCGTGCGGTAGAGATTTGTCAACAAATTGCCTCTCAGAAGGCTATAGAATTAGCGATTAAATATGCAGGAAGTCGCCATCAATTTGCTTTAGCTAAAAAGTTAGAAAGTATTTATGATGAAAATGAGTTAAAAGAGACTAGCCAACAAACGGCAACACAAGAAGATATGTTTAGTGATCCTATTGATACCCTTGAACATCAAGAAACACTCATACCGTCTATAGAGGTTCCTGATGTCGAAATCAGACCTTTAACTCCTAGTCAAACGTTTGGTCGAAGAAGTAATCCGTTTTTAAAGAAGAAAAATACACCTGAGTCAAAAGGTAATTTATATCTTTTTATACTTAAGGTTTTTTGATGTATACGTTTTTAACGTACAATTTATTACAAAATAATAATTTCAGGTCTCTCTGGATTAAATCAAATTGCAGAACCGTCAAAACCTGTTAGTTCTCCAACAATCAGTGTTCCAAAACCTAAGAAGGCTAAAAAAGACGGGCCACAAAAAGAATCGTTTGTTAGTTGGTTGCAGAAAAATAAACAAAAATTGGAAGAGGAATTGCCAGATATGGACCCGAATCAACGTATGAAAATTGCATATGCTAGATTCAAAGAAATTAATGGTACTACCAGTGCAAATAATATTGAAACAAATGAAGAATCCAATAAAAAACGAAAATTAGATGATGAACAAAGTGCCGAAGAAAGTCAGGCGAAAAGATCCGTTTCCAGTAAATTAGCAGCTTTTGCACGAGAAAATTAGTCTATATATACATTTATTTTTAAGAATTAGTATATATATACATTAATTATTTTTTTTATTTATTTTTAATTCTTAATTATGATTTATTTAAAGTATTCACAATAAATAAATTTGTAAATATACTGCAAGAATATCATACTTACAAAAAAAAACAATTTCTACAGTTTTTTTTATTTTGTATTCACTTATGAATGTAAAAATGTATATAAACAATTATGTAATTTTATATTGTTTTAATAAAAATACATTTTTTTAAATAATTCAAGAATACATTTGTTTTCACATATTTGACACGTATTCTTTCAGTTTTCACCTTAAATGATTAATATATGATTAAATTGTAAAAAGATAAACTTATGTTTTTTTGGTGATTTGGTGAAATTCTTTTTATCAATTATTGTATCTCAATTTTGAATTAATTCATTAACGGAAAATATGTATGCTTCAAAGTAGATAAATAAAAACTGTATCTTTACATGCGTGATGAGCAGAAAACCTAAAGATGTTTATGAATAGTTGATTGTATATTTTTAATTAACCGAATCGCAGTTAAATTGCATCTACTAATTGACAGTCTTCCGATTCTTTTCCTTCAAAGATTGTATAAATTTATTCAAGTATTTCAAAAGGTTTTCATAAAGTATTCTAATTGAAAGTTAATCATCTTCGAAATATCAAAATAGAGCATTTATTGATATTTAACTTGGCATCGGAAGTTAAATTCCGCCATTATAAATGTAATGGCATATAATATAGTCGTAAGTATTACTAAACAATACCCACTGACATGAATAAAAATGATTATCATTTGTCATAATGATAATAATTTTTATTAATGCATTAGCAGTTCGACTTGTCCGAAAAAAAAATTTGATATCAAAACTTTACCGAACTTTTATATTATTTTCAAATTTTTATATTAAAGCCAGTTTATCAAATATTATTAATATTTATACATTTTTAATCTTTTTATAAATAAAAATATTTTTTATTTAAATACTACTTATTTAAATAAAAATTTATTTAAAACTTTTTATTACATTTAATAAATATTACTAATATTATTAAAGACTTTTGTGCAACTCAAGGTGCAAAGTTTAATCGGCCGATCTCCAAAGCCCTTAGCCTCCGCGCAAAAAGTAAAGTCAATCTTCGAAAATCGGGAACCCGTTTGGCAGAAGAGAGACGGGCAGCTCGGGGCCGCACGTGCTTTCTCCGCGAATCTCTCGGCGTCTGGCGGCTGCGGGCCGCGCTGCGTCCACAAGACACGCTCCAATCGCTCGGGAGTCAGTCGGCTCCAACACCTTCGACGCTCCAGACCGCCGTGTTCGCGCCGCCGCGGCAAGACGCTCGCCATGCAGGAATTCAAGGAGGAGCAGGCCGAGGACGTCCGCAAGCCGAAAAACGGTGAGCCGCTGCATGCTCATTTATGCTTTCGCCTGTCGTGCTCGAGCTGCCGTCTGGTTTTCGAGCCACAATCGGACCCCCCCTTTTAAGATCGCCGAATATCGCGGCGGTTAGAGAAGAGCGCGCGGAGCGGTCTAATTTTACGCCGACCGCATGCCTCGTATTGCATCATTCTATGCTATGGGAGAAGAGGCTTTCTATCGATAATGGTACATTTTTCTGCTTACCCGTTGCTCTGCTACGCGTCCAATTTGTTGGAGGAACAATGTAAGTCGTGCCTTGCACCCGTTAATCGCTTGCTTTTAACTTTATTGCGGAATTTTTCTTTTTCGCGAAAATCGGACAGTCATTTAAACTAAACTAGAAGATTTCTTATCGAAGCGATACTAAAAATTGTAATAGTCAATCCTAGTGTTCTCACAGACTGACATTGTTGGAAAAATTACAATAGTTTCTTTTAAAATTTGCAAGAAACTATTGTAATTTTTCCAACAACGTTATTATGTCAGTCTGTGAAAATATTAAGATTGACTGTTGAATTTTTCTCGATGTAAATTCATGTATTTAATATATTTTTATGAAATAACATTGAAAGCAACGCAAAGAAAACTAAATAAAATGACCAAATGAGCAATGTACTATAATAGCGTATATAAATTATAAAATTCGTAATAACAGCTAGCAGACAGCTTTGAAAAATAACAGCGATGCATTCTAATATAATAAATCAACTTTAAAATTTAAAAGTTACATTTATCTCCGATTTCGACAAGGGATTTGGTCATAAATCTTGCTTTTCATACTAACGGCACAAAAAGACTTTTGGGTTCGCTTTTTAAGATTTTTCAGCAAAGTGTGAAAGTTATTCTATTAATTAAATTTTCCAATCGTCCACATAAAAAAAAGAAAAAAAAATTAACGTTTCATAGCCGTTAATCAAATGTTTCAGATAAAACGAGGAAATTCCCGATTTAAATAATTGACATTTTTTTCTCGATAATTCCAAGAATTGAAACTATTCCAAAGATGCAAATTATGCGCTTCCTTTTCTTATCGGCGAGTTATATTCCTTTTCGACAAATGGCCATACGACCGCATAATGGAAACCGCGCAAAAAATCCCCATTCATATTTAGCAACACTCGTCTGTGCGACGCGCGTACAACCAGTTTCCCTGATAAGTGCATCGAATCGCCGCATCTCTCGTTCGCTTCGGAATCAGCGCTTATCAATTTAATCGTTTCCGCACTTTAACGCTGAAATGCACTTCCGCCAGGAGGCGACGGAGTAAAACAAAAAAAACACAAAAAAAAAAAAAAAACAACGAATTCGTCCTTTGAATTATTCTCGTAATGCACGGTAAAATTTGAAGCCCGACCGAAAGCGCGGTGAATGGATGCGCGTAACTAGCTAAGTTTACCGATGATTTACGCTCGCAAGCGAATCCGATCATTTGCGCGAGCGGAGAAAGTTCATTCGTGCGTGCCTCGGCAACTTTTGCACCGAGTCGCACTTTGAGTTTAATGCGAACGTTGTTTCTGGCATTTGCGAGTGGCGGTGACGTAAATTTAAGCGAACACGATACGAATGCGCTTTGGTCATTTTCATAAAACTAAGTAATAAAATTTCCGAAGAAAAAGATTAGTTCGCGTTCTGTTAATTTTTAATTTATACCAAGTATACTTGCAGAGTTCACTCAAAGAATCTTTATTATTTGTTCAGAAAAGCGAGGCTTCCTTTCACAAATTCATGTCAGCTTTTAGCTTCGGCGTGATGTTTATTAACTTTTTTTATTTTTAAATCTTTGACTCCATGCGCTTCCTGTTTGCAATAAAAACATTTGGAATGTTTGGCTAATTTTTTTTTATTCATACGCCCATGCTGAATATATATGTTATTTGCTGAAAAACAAAAGACATTTCCAAAAATTAACAACGAACATTTTCGAATGAATTGTACATCGTTGATATTGTACTGATCAAAACCGTAATCTCTTCTACCCAGAGGTTTTTTTATTTTTTTCGAAGAATTTTATTATTGTTTCTGTTTGTCAAAAATGAGCTCTCGCGTTTGAGTAATCTGAGATCATAACAAGTTTATCATTTATTCAACATCAACAAAGTGTCGTACATTTGAGCACTAACGCAACCGATCGTCATTCGTCGCGTTCGCATATGTAGTTTTGCAATTTCTTATCTTCGCTTGAAAATACAGAGTATATCGAAAAGGGCAGCCCGGTATACCTCTTCCAGAAACCAGCAGAAATAGTAAATAAGTGATTCTGATCCGCAGGCAAGAATGGCGTGGACCTCGTGCAAGAGGCGATGGGGACCCTGGGCCCCTGGCACGTGGTAATCGCGGTGGCGGTCTCCCTGGTAAAGTTCCCGGTGGCCTGGCACCAGCTCTCCATAGTCTTCCTGGCGCCGCCCGTCAACTTCACCTGCGTCGCCCCCAAGGCCGCCGACAACCACTCCATGTCCCAGAGATGCAAGATCGACGTGGGCAACGGCACCCTGCAGCAGTGCAGCCAGTTCCACTACGACCGGAGCGTCTTCCGCGAGACCATCGTCACGGAGGTTCGGCTCTTTGCTCGACTGATGCGAAAACGATATATGTTTGATTAATCGATTATTAAGCGGAGCGCGGGGCTTCTGCAAATTTGCCTTTGTCGCAGTTATTTCTGCGGCAAGATTGTTTTATTTGCTCGCCGGGAGACAGGGAGTGATTGATTTCGACGACGGGGACCGTCTGTCATTATTTGGAAGCGTAGTTTTTTTTTTTACTTTGCGTCCACGTCAACGTATCGTTACTTTGGCAAATTAAAAATGACGGGTAGTTTAGGTAGTTTATTGGCCATTAGTTTATGAAAGAAATTACCAAGAACAAAAGTTAAAGCTTGAAGTAGTTCTTAATTGCGCTTTACAAAAGCAAATTTGCAGCTTGTTGCATAAAAAGCAGCTCGAAAACCAGCTGCGACTCCTCACGATATTTTATACTTTGCAGTGGAATTTGGTGTGCGACCGAGAGCAATATGCCAATTTCGCCCAGTCGTGTACAATGTTCGGAATCTTGGTGGGCAACATGATATTCAGCGCAATGTCTGATAGGTAAACTGAAAGCTTATAAATCGAAAGATATTCTGCACTATTATATTTTCTAACGATTTATTTTATTTTCTACCTGCGCCGTTATACTTTTTTAGAATCGGACGAAAAATACCCCTGATGATTGCCATATTATTACAGTCTGTGACCGGAGTGTTGACTGTATTTTCACCCTGGTACGAAATGTTTTTAGCATTCAAATTTATTTCTGCCGTAGCTACCGGCGGCACTATGCTTATTAGTTTTGTTTTACGTAAGTTTTCAGTTTTATTTTTCTTAGTCTCTGCTTTAGAAAATTTATTTTTTATATATTTTACATACTTTTTCGGCCTTATATACATGCAGATGTACATAACTAACGACGAAATTCCGTGCACTCGAAAAATCACGACTCAATCGATTGGTCTTTATTTTTAGTGATGGAAATCGTAGGATCCAAGTGGCGCTCGTCGCTGTCGGTTTTGTTTCACCTGCCGTTCTTGTTAGGCTTTCTTTTAAACCCTTTGATATCTTATCTAACGCGAACCTGGTACGGATTTCAAATGGCTGTGTCAATACCGCCGATTTTCTTGCTGTCCTACTACTGGTAAGTTTGATGCACACATGTTTGAGTAAAACTATAGATTTATAGATATTAATTTATTAACGTAAATCAGCAATGCTGCTGATAGCTTACTTACTAACAATATTTATAGTAAGTACACGTGACTTATCTTAGTTTCTAAAAAGAAATTATCAGCATCTTATCATTTTCAATTGGCCAGAATACTCAAACAGATCTAATCGCCGTTTAAATGAAAAGTATGCAACTAATCATACAATTTCTTTAATTAATTCATCTCTACGAGTTACTTCTATAAAAGCATAGAAAATTAATCGAGTCCGATACCAATGAAGCGATCGAAGCTGCAGAAAGCGAAATAATTGCTTAAAAACGAAGGCATTGAAAAAGCGAAAGGAATAAAATGTAAAGCGTGCGAACGTAGTTGAGTGTACATTGGATCAATTACCGAGGCGAATGAGAAAAAAAAGCCGTTACTTCGAAGGAAACGATTACTCGATTAAAGGCCCCGCGACGAACGAGTCTCTTCTCCAGTCATTGACTCGCGGCGCTTTTTCATCTGGAGATATACATATATGTATATATACGTATGAAGCTGCGAATTGTGTCAAGCAATTGGCTATATACGTATCGTAACTTTTATCCGCTTCTGCGCCCACGCGGACGTCCGAGCTTATTCCGCGTAAGAGGCCGTTTATACTTTTATAAACAGCGGCTGCTGCTCCAGTCACCCACTGGCCAATGGTGTCATTAACACAGATTTCGTCCGCGTAACCATTATTCCAACCGAGCCTCGTGCCTCTTTTGCGCAACGCTCGTTTTACATTGCAATTAGCACAAGTACAATTATTGCTCGAAGCTAAGAATTCATTTTCACGAGCAGATCGCTTTGAAATTATTTCGCTTTCGATAGTTTCGAATCGAAAAATGGATCGATCGGCGACTTGGAGCTTTTCGATGCTATGAACGATTAAAATGAATTTAGGATCGTGCCGGAGTCTCCAAGATGGTTACTGGCCGTGGGCAGGACGAGCGAGGCCCAAATCATTCTGACAAAGGCCGCGGAAAAAAACCGAATCCCTTTGAGCAACGTTACGGCCGCGATCGAGGCTCATAACAGTCAGGCAAAATCGCAGAACGACCAAGAAACCAAGTACAATATTACGCACTTATTCCGGACTCCGAATCTCAGGGTGAAGACGATCTGCGTCTGTGTCAATTGGTTCGTCTGTGGAATGTGCTTCTTTGGACTGGCCCAATACATGGGCCACTTGGACGGGAATATTTTCATCAACACGGCCGTCTCAGGTGAGAAATGTGATGCATTTTACTTGACGTTCATGTCTTTTAATTCGGTTAGTATAACGTGTTCGTATGATTACAATCAAAATTTTCTCGCACACAAAATTTAAATTGGTAAATGGATAAAATGTTTGACGTTTCGGCGAAACTGTTAAAAATATTATATAATTAAAAGCTCTAGCAGGTTCGACAGTTAAGTGATTAATGGCTCATTTCCGAGTTCTATATCTAAAAAATAAATCATTACTTTTTAACGATGTCGTTAAATTTTATAACTATTATATGGGTATTATTATATTCTTGTCAATAAATGCATTTTAGATGTTCCAGCTTTTGGTTGATAGATTTCTCGGTATTTTGTAATAAGCATCATTTTACTATGAATGATGCTTTTTTTTTCTTTGGAATTTTTCGTAAAACATCTGCTGTGCATCATTAATGAATTTGTACATTAAAAGATAATAACACGCGAATGTGTTTATACACGGTAGTCGTCTGCGTAAATTCAACAATTTCTGGTTCTCTCTTAACCTTAAACAAATATATTTTCTCAAATATTAACAAAAGCAATTTCTTGGTTTCTGAAATACTTATTTATTTAACAAAATTTTGCATATTTGAAGCAAATTTGAAATCTTATCGATCTTTTTTGACGAATTACTTTAAAAAAAACATTAAATTTGCATTATTTTTGTATAAAATTATTCATGCAGTGAATATTTACCGCAGTACAAGTTGTAAGATTACGCAAATTATTTACGATGAAGCAATTTTTTATCATATGACGACTTAAAAATTTAAATTACTATATATAGGCTTCAGAATAAATATACGTGTTTTAATACTACTAAATAATTTCAGTATTGTTTTAAATAGCAACAACTTGCTAAAAGATAAATTTTAGAAAATTTTATCGGAATAAAATCGTTAAAATATTTGAAAAAGTTATAATTATCGTGGCAGTTCTCGTGATGTCATTAAAAATTATCGTCAGGCTAGCAAATATTCTATTTCTTATATTCATTGTGCTACATACATTTACTTAGATGGTATTTTTCAAAAACGGCGAAATTTCACGTTAACAAAAACCTGCGAGTATCTCAAAAATGAACTTTCTAAAATTTACTAGTGAAATTAGTGAAAGTGCACTTGTGTTCAAAGTGAATTTCATTGCCCTACCTTTGATAGGACCTAATCAACATCTGTGCGCTCCAGATTCTAATTTAACAGAGGCTTCTTATACCTTTTACTAAAAAACTGCGCTTCGAATCCGCTTCCAAGCAGCCAACGTCTCCGAACACAATATATACACATATACCAATAAACGTAGCAAACCCAATTTATTTATTAAGCTCCGGCCTACATTAACTGTTCCTCTCCATTTTTTTCAGCGGCGGTCGAGTTACCAGGAACCCTGATCGTCCTCTGCCTGATTTCACGAGTCTCGCGGCTGCGGATTTTAATGGGCGGAAGCGCGGTGTCGGGCGTCATGTTGCTATTGATAATATGCTTCGATAATCCGACGATTCGCGTGACATTGGCGGCGATCGGTATCGCCGGTATGTCGATATCCTTCCCGACTGTCTACCTGTACAGCAGCGAGGTCTTTCCGACTGTTGTGAGGAACGTCGGCGTCGGAGCTGGCAGTATTTGCGCGAGGGTCGGAAGCATGATTGCTCCCTACATCGCGACTATGGTAAGAATATTAATTTCAATTCTTTTTTTTAATATTCCTTCGTTCTAAAAGGGTGAAAGCGATGTGTAAATCTAAATAAAATCTGAGTACTTTGAACGAAGATATGATACAGTTTATTGGCAAGGTCATTAGTATGTTAAATTTTCTCGTTTAATTTTAGACAGAGTGGCCTGAAATAACTTTTGTGGGTCACGGTTTAAAAAAAAAGTAAAAAAAGAAAACAATAAAAGATCAATTTCCTTTCTTAACGAGCATAATAAAAGAGCAATTAAGTAAAATTTGTTGCATTTTTACTATTAAAAAATCGTTAAATTATTTGTAGCCTACTAAATACTCTCCAATTACTTTAAGTAATATATGCAAAGTAAATAATAAAAAAAATAATTATTTAGATTACTAACATTGATGCAGACTTTATCGACAATTGCCTTTTTAATTTTAAACAGGGATCTGTTCAGCCATGGTTACCGCCACTTTTATTCGGCATTGGACCTATTATTGGAGCATGCCTTTGTCTTCTACTTCCGGAAACTATGAATTGCGAATTACCGGATACGATAGAAGATGGAGAAAATTTTGGAAAGTAAGAAGATAATTGTAATAAATTGTATTTGCATGTATAAAGACAATCATTTACCGATCGAGTATTAGCGACGCAATCTTGATTCTGATAATGTATCACTCCTGTAAATTTGTGATAATTATCCGTTTACGTGTAAGTTGTACATAATATTTATTGGTTACTAAGTTGAGACTGCCTTCCATTGTAGATTGGAATTTGGGATGTAGGCAAAAACATTGTTTTCTCTATATATACCTGATTAATCACACCCGAAATTCCTACATAATATTTAGCTACTGAAATTTAATTTTAAACAACTTTTTTTATTTTATTTCATTTAATACTGCGTTGAAGTAATTCTTTTGAAATTTAAAATAATAGAAATAAAACTTCTGTCATTCTCGATCGATAAAATGAATAAGAACTATACGAATATAAAAATTTAAAAAAAATGTTATTCAATCTATTTCATAAATTTTAATTTTAATTTTTTTTTTTTCAGAAAAAAGCCAGGAAAGAACACTGCTTGATAAATAGTAAAAGCAAATCAGTATCAATTTTATAAACTTTTTATAAGAA
Source organism: Ormyrus labotus (assembly GCA_035582975.1). Lineage (NCBI taxonomy): Eukaryota > Metazoa > Arthropoda > Insecta > Hymenoptera > Ormyridae > Ormyrus > Ormyrus labotus. The sequence goes on from JAWWEO010018780.1 coordinate 10,733, forward strand.
ATAACGAGCTTCGTTAATTTTTTATCGAACAACCATCATTAAAATGTTTTATTAATTAAAATTATCAGATAATGATATTTTCATGAAATGACAATAATTTCATCTCGTACTATAAATAATATTAATTAGTATTCATCTTTATTTATTTGTATGAACTTATATTCTATGAACTATATTCTTTAACATTTTTGAATTTTATCAATTATGATAAGTTTAAAATCTTATTTTTGTATTAGATTATAAGAATTGCAACGCCTCGTATAGGTAAAGGAGTAATTTTAAAAGTGTTCAAACACTATGAGCTATCTATTAAAGAAACATTATATACATATTTATTATAGTATTCAAATATTTTTACAAATAAATATATTATTGCCATTAATTATGTATCATTACCAGTTTCCCTAAACTGCTTATTAATGTAGAATATAAGCACTCCTATTTCGGAAGAAATAATTATGCTGTCACTTATAAAACGTTCATTCCTACTGCTAATCCTAATCCTATTTTTTATAATACAAAATATTTGAATCTGCTTGAAAATCGCGAATATCACAATTACGTATAGAATTAAAAAAAATGATCATTTACGTCTTAAATAAATCGTATAATTATTCCTGATAATCTCCTTTTATGTAACCGATTGTCCTAAATATAACACTTTATTCGGTAGACCATTCACAACTCCATTAGTGCGTTTATGTACTGCACCAATCACTTGATTTCCGTACTTTACAGTCGTCGATAAAGATCCTAACCACGAAGAGACGATGCTTTTAGACGGCGTTTTCTCTACAGTTGGATTACCTAAAATTTTAATGCAGAATTTACGTTTATTTTTTCTATTAATTTTTATTTAAATTTATAATATAATATATATTAAAATCAGTTACTGATTTTAGTATATATTTTTGATAAAATGCATGCATTCTAAAAATATCAAGGATTAAAAATAATTAATCTCAATTAAAACAAAAAAAATCCTAAAATTTTTTTGATCTTTTATGCGTTTTTAGGTGTTGTTTTTAATGTTCAGTAACTTTTTAGAGTAAAAATGAGTTGACAATTAAAAATTCATCATCTATATTCTGACGCTAATTTTGCGTTAATTAGGTGGTAGTGAGTTATCAAAAAAAGTTAATCTTGTGGTGTCAAAAAACCTGCTAAAGACATATTGTATACAACAAATAAATTCATGTTCCTCCTTTAAGCAAAATATAAATACATAAAAATTAAAGAAAAAATAGGCAAGGTATGGTTTGTGCACATAAGAATCCACACTTAGACATTGATGAAATTTATATATAGATATATCGGGCTATGCTAAATTGTGCACAATTAATAAGTGCACGATTCTTATGTGTACAAACCATACCTTGCCAAAAAATAAGACGCTTATACAATTTATTATATGAAACTCACCGACAAGAAATTTTATAATCGCTTCATTTACTAGTTCTGGTTTTTCCTGATGTGGAAAATGACCAGCTGCTGGTACAACTTTAAATTGATATTGTTCTACGTATTCGCTACTTTGTACAATCACTTCCAACGGGACGCAAGAATCTGCGTTTCCAGCTATTAAAAGAATTCTTGTTTGTATTTGCTGGTCATCATTTGCATATAAACGTCTGTAAGGTAAGGTTCGAAAATAATTTATTGGTCCTGTCCAATCCTCTGCAAAATTATAAATTGTAAATGTAAAATGTAATTCGAAATATTTTTTTATCATGTAATGTACGTATAATAACAAATTTTTAATAGCAAGATCCTTTAGCACAGTACCTTTTCTACTAAAAGTGTACTTGTAAGCTTCAACATAATCATTTTTGCCTTGTTTATCTTTGGAATTCAAATGTTTGAATGTGTCGTTAATCACAGAGAGGTCCTCTTTGAGAACGTCAATTTCTGGTAAAAATGGTAATCTACTGAAATGCATCCACCTTAAAATATCAAATAGATAAATATATATTATTAAAAGTAACAACTATAATTTTGTTCATAATTTTATAAGATTTCTTTCTTAATGTCTTCTTTAATTATAAAAAAAAATTCCGACGTAAGAAATGATTTATTGCGAGAAACTGAAATGTTTCTTTTCCTAACAAGAAAACCTACTTTTTTGTGACAATAAAGTATCTGCAATTTCATTGCCTGTTTAAAACTTACTTGTTACTAAAAGTAGCGTCTGCAGAAATACTATTCCAGTAAAGATTTGGATGCGGACTAGAAATGGCAATAAATTTGTTAACCAGATCTTCATGGATGGCAGCCATATACCATCCTAATAAACCTCCTAAATCATGTCCTATTATGCTGCAGTTTTTAGCTCCTAATGCAGAAACTAGTTCCTTCAATTCGTCAATTAGAATTTCAAGCTTGTAGGAACTTATATTCACAGGCTTATCGCTGTCTCCAAATCCTTTTAAATCTAATGCTACAACCCTGAAAAATATTCATGGTAATTAGAAAATTCATTCTCTAAAAGTAACGTCCTATACAATTCCTAATAATCTTCTTTTGATAGGCAGTAAGGGGGAGAGGGGGGGTGTTATGCACACAAATATGTCGCTTCCAAATCACCTGTAAAACTGGATATTATACTAATATCTTTTTGTGATTATCTTTTTGTTGGATTTTTGATTAAATGATATCGGATATCTTAAAGAGATTCACAGGTGATTTGAAGAATACTTATGTGCGGAAAACCATTTTAATAGAATTGTCGTCTAATATTTTTTTTTATTTTCATTATCATTTGTACATAAGTTTATACGTAATCGTGGCGTATACCTGTAATGCTCAGAAAGTGCAGGAATTTGTTTTCTCCACGACAGCCAACAGTCCGGAAAACCGTGTAAGAGTAATAATAGTGGCTTTTCTTTATTTCCTGCTTCTACGTAATGGAACTTTACTCCCTGCAGCAAAAAGGATTCGTGAAAATTATTTTATGCAGAAGAAAATTAAACGCCTTATAAATAATTGAAAAATTTTTGAAAGTTATGGTATCCCTCGTGCAAATATACTTTTTCGAAATACTTTAAATATTTATAAAAAATATAAATAAATATTTTGTTTGTGTTTAAATTTTTTTTTTTTAAATATACGTTTATTGAAAATATAGACCCCAGATAATATTTTGATTTGAGTTTAATTTAATTTGATTTGAATTTAAATAAATTTAAATTATTGTATTCTGAATAAAAAAAAATGAATGTAATAAATAAAAAATTTTGTTTAAATGTCCAACTACCTCAAGTGATATTATTTACTGAAAATAAGTAGGCGTCATCATCGTTCGATGTTCGATAACACGTAAAAATTTCATGAACATGCTTCGGTGCAGTTGTTATCAAAGGTCAATTGAAATATCTGGATATTTTGTCAAAAAAATTTAATTTTACTTCAGTTGATTGATTCAACAATTGTAATGATATTTTATAATAAACGAAAGTGTTGTGTTGTCTTGCTCAAAAGTTCACTTACAATAACATTCGAGAAATAATTTTAAATATTCATAATAAATTTCATTGCATTCAAACGTTAATCGCTTCTTTATATTTAGCACTGTTTTTATCAGTTGACTTTATTTTTCTCTTTAACAATTTCAACCCTGAAGTTCATTCTGCACTCCAAGATAAAAGAAAAAAGTTATTATTAACTTCGAAAACAACACTCCCCAAGATAAATTCGAAGCAGTTACCTTAAGCTTGACGTAAGAATGCTGTCCAATCGAATTGTCCATCAAGCAATTCGGAGGATTATCCCTCTGCTGGAGCATGAAAAATTGCTTCGGATTCCATACCCATTTCATCAGTCGCTGCAACACCAAGTACCAGCCGCAGGTCAGAGCCAGAAAGTAGAGTTTCAAGCGCTCGAGCAAGGACACGTAGACGATCTTCACGTCCAGGCGGCGGTGCGCCATTGTTCCTTCCTTTTAGAACGTTTTTAAAAATCCCCGGCAGCTCGGTGAGTCTCGACGCCGGTCATTTCGCAAGCAAACAGCGCACTCGCGCAATGAACTCTCGCCGACTCTCACGCGGCGCTATCCGGAAGTTCTGCTCCCGTCTGGCGTCATCGCTAAGGACGCGGCGTTCGCAACGAAATAGCACTGTTTACGCGTCGCCTGCTTGTCGATATATTGCACAAAGTACCGATCTTACATAATGTTCCCCGAGCACGAGCTCCGATTGCCGGATATATCAAAACATCGCCGTCTCAGCTTTCTAATCTCGATAATCTGTCTGTTACGCGCGAAGCTCCAGGCGAGGCTTCTTGGTCCACGATTCAAAACTCGTCCGCTAACGAATGTCAACGGGAAATTGGTAAAACGAGAGCGCGTCTCTGCGTTGGACACGAATTGGAGTGCATAGAGCGCGTTACAGAACTCGACTGAGCCACGAGTTTCGAGTTTCCTTAACAGCACCGTCACAGCTGGGGGAGAGAGGAGAATAGGCATCCGAGCCGAGTGAGATAGACGCCTGCGTCCGACGGCTCAACTCGCAGCTTTATTTAATCTAACGCGAGACCCATGTTGCCCGTTTTTATCCGACTCAAAGTGTATATGTGTGTCTTCGTTCGCGCTGATCATCTTATCAGAGAGAAAGAGAGAGAGAGAGGGAGCGAGTAGTGATAAAAGATGGGGAAGATACGGTGACATTTGCTTGAAAGATGTTTTTATAAAAATGCTTAAATAATATACTTTTCCGAAAAGCGATCGAATGGTTGGACTGTGAACTTTCATGACGTCATGGTTCTCTGTCTCTCTCAGTTTTCCCACATCGCTCCCCTCTTTTCGTTGCCTGTTCGTACCTTCGAATTGCCGCACAGCTGTTTGGTCGGTTTTGAGTGAATGAACCCTCGTGCTACTTTCCTGCAGGAGCTTCGAAACGTTTGAAACTAAACAGAACGTGGCCCTTTCGAACGGCGTTGCAACATCGAGCAACTGTTCTGTCAGTTGGACACGGAACTTTAAGTCATCATAAGATCATTTCTTATTGTTTCTTAAATAATTTTTCGAAAAATTAAAACGATCCCTTTCATTCGAGCTGCGAAATCGGTTGTTTGCATAGATATCGATTTTCCTTTTTCCGGGAGAATGACCCTTCTTAATCTTCCAAAACATATGACAAAAATCTGTTCGTGTCGTAAGTCACGTAGGGTAGAATTTAGTATCAAAATAATTCGATGAGCGAAAAAATGTGTAAAATATGTGTAAATTTATTTTAATGCAGAAGAAATGCACTTAATTATTTAAAAAAATTAATTTTTTATTCTTTTAATTTCTTCCAATTCAAAGTACGAAGAATCTATTTTATAATAAATACTTAGTATAATTGTATATTAAACATTTACTTAATACATAAAGAAATAAAGCCTTCCTTTTTTCCTTTTATTGCTATGTTATTACCTTTCATTATTATGTTATAATAATTTCAAATAATATTATAAATGCAAATGCAGGTGTTGTCATGAAGAACATATACAGGGGACTATTTATTTTATTGCATTATTACATCTTTCGTAAATTATTAATTCTACTTTAAAAATTTTATTTTTTTACAAAAAAAGCGAGTCATGCTTTTAAGATTGACTTGTTTTATAAAATGATTGGATATTGCTTTTCTTTAAATTACTATTTCCATTGGCAAGTTAATATTTCTTTTCCAATTGTTTTATATGCTTAACAAATTTTTTTTTAAATTTTCGCAAACTATTGCTTTATCAGTAGATCATAAAACAAATTTCTTACATACCGATTGATATCGATTATAAAGTCATTTATATTACCGACCAATTTTGGGTTCTCATCTTAGTCGATAACGTGACTGTCTACATTACCGACCTCTCTAGTTTACATTAATTCAATATTATATTTACTTATAAAATTAAATCATTAAAAATTTCATTAAAGCGTTCTTTGCATCGTCATTAATAAAAATAAAATATTTTTTGAGCAATGACAAAAAATTGGCAGCGGTGGGATTCGAACCCACGCCTCCGAAGAGACTGGTGCCTTAAACCAGCGCCTTAGACCGCTCGGCCACGCTACCCACATGTTCAGGCAATCTTAACTGAACTACAAAAGGCTGCGGACAGATATTATTTTTAGAATAATATTTTTTTACTTATTCAATGCTGATTTAACGTTATTAGTTTAATGTTATAATGTAATAAATAAATAAAGTTTTTGGATTTAACGATTTGATTAATGTTAGATTTTAAGTTTCAATTTATTATAAAAATTTTAAGGCCGCGACATGTTCTTTTTACGTCTAATAAGAGTTTAATTTTTTTTGTATAAAATTTAAGTACCTTAAAAAACCAGCAAAGGTAAGAAAAGGTAAGTTGATAATGGTAAAACAAATACTTTAATGAAACGAATAATTAAAAGGGTTTTACCAAATAAAATGTCTTATTGCGAACTCATGATATATATCGAGGATTAAAAAGCTATCCCGACTTTGTGAGAAATTTCACCAGTTTTTTTTGCGAAATATTTTGGTGAAATATTGGTCATACAATAATGAAAAATAAATATGGTGCATTAATAAGAATGTAAACCAAAATTTTATATTTAAAATGTAAGTATCTTTGAATTTATTATTTAAATTCAAAAGTTTGCCGATTAAAAAATTTAATGAATAATTTAAATTTTTTATTAAAATTAAAAGATATAAATAATGTAATAATTATTTAATACAATTGTTTCATGCAATTTTAAAAAATTAGTTTAAGTAGAGAAGTTTTTAAAAATAATTGAATACTATTAAATGTTATTATTTACAGCATATTACTATTATTTTCATTTTAGCCAATTTTTGACCAATTTTTCGATCAAAATAATGTCGTTTTTAATAGGATTTTTGGTAAAAAATTAAGTCAACTTTAAAAAAATTTATCAAAAAGTGATAAAATAATGATGAAAAGTCTCAGCAGGGGACTAGAAATGAATCAAACAGGTCATGGGGCTCACGTCAGGGCCTCATAAGGCATATTTTTCGAGTGCTTTAGGATGATCTTACCCACGCTTCATCAATTGCCTGATTCGTTTATAGTCGGGATATGTTAATAATAATAATAATAAATATATTTTATGATGATTATTATTTAAAATATAAATTAAATAACTAAATACTAATGATATTTGAATTAATTGAAAAGTTTTTCTAATTCGATGGAAACAATTTAAAAAAATTTTAAAAACAAAATTTCTTTCTCAAAGCCTCATAAAAAAATATATGAGCTGCATCATAAGCGAGCAAAAGAATTACTCGATTAAAAGATTGCCACATTTTTCCAATAGTCGCATCGAAAAATGGATTCCTATTGCGGCAAGTGTTCGTACTCCATTTTATTCTCGATTATTTGTTCAGTCGTCCATCTGGCCTCAGGTCCAGTTTTATAGAGCATATGTCGTGGGCGTAAAGTCTATCCGAGCGTAGTTTGTAGGGCGAAACAAAGGCGAGCGGGCGGGGCCTCCTTTCGCGCATGCGTTTTTATCAAGCGTTTTTTTCTATGTACAAACTCTATATTTATTGATAAGAATTTTCGATGGTGCGCGAGAAGAAAAGGTTTCACTCCTCTTAAAGGCACGACTATGCGAACCTAATAAATTTTATTAATTTATCCAGTGGCACGGTAGTGCCGCGGAGGCGAGCTTTTACCGTCTCACTATTTACTTCTCATTTGATGTTCGCATTTTTCATTATTAAAAAAATAATGCTTAGCAATATTTTTTGGATATAAGTTGTAATTTTGGTTATTAAAATATTTATGAATTGAAAAGTTGACTGTTTTACTTTGATTTCATTACTTTTTTAACCTGTGATTTCGTTGTAAGATTATTTATATATTTAAACTATATTTTTACTATGTGATTGACATCATTAGTTAATATAGAATACATCAAACTCGCCTAACTTTTTAGTTAATTTTTTTATAGAGATAATTATTACGATCACTTTATAAATTATTAATGGACATGATAGAAATATAAAATTCAGCATTCATGATATTTAAATACGCTATGAATACTTACTGATAAATAAAAACTTTGAGTATTTCCCACTAATTTTTAGAATAATAAATACAAAATTCTATTCAACCTACTCGGTGTTTAATACTCTAAGGCTACTGATTATCTTAACGATAGTTAGCAATAAAAAATTTCTCTTCGTATTATGAATTCTTATTTCAACATTTAATTATCAGCTGCATTGAAAACAAAAAAATCTAGGATAATGTATATATGCCGATTATGAGTTGCAAAGTATGAGATACAAGGCTAAAAAAAAGTTCTTTAACAAACTGGGAGTGTATAAAGGTCAAGTTGTTCTCTACAAATTAAAATTCTATAGTAAAATCACTTTCAAATAAAATCTGTTTAAAAACTATTGGCCCGTTTGGAGTATCTTCTTATTATTAACTTATTTTAGAGCATTTAGTTCGTTTACATTTTTTGCAAAGGCCTCTGCAGCTTTATAATTGCGTTTCATAAAAATAAATGATCTAAGAAACTAATAATTTATAGAAAGTTTATGTTGACAATTTAAAACATAAAAAATCTAAAAATATAGTATTGTTAAGAAAAATGTTATTTTCGAGATCGCAAATACGAGATAATCAAGTTACGGAATCGGAATGTACGTCTCAGTATTAAACTCTATGCTATGCTATTTCTCGATTTATGTTCACTTATTCATTTGGAGTATTTAGAGTTGGAAGATGGTAGTAGAGGTTCATTTTAGTTGAAGACGCTGCCACAGAAAGACCTCAGGTGAGCATAACTATAGTAATTGATTAATGATCAAAGGGCGTATAAGTTTTCTAATATTTTCAATAATTTTTAATAAAAGCCATAATATATTTTAAATATTAATGATTAAATTACTTTTACAGACGTTATTGATTACCACAATGGCAGCCTTAAAATTAATTGTCTTGATTATCTCTGTATTGAAACTCGTATTTGCGTTTGACGCCATAAAAGATTTGCGAGTTATGAACACATGGAGCAGAGAAATAAAGGGTTTTCCCTACCTCTCTAAAGTGAACAATCATATCGTTACTATAAGCATTGAAGAGAACAACACTGTACAAATCATATTACCTCCAGAGATGAAAAAGACACCATGTCTAATTCCTCTTGACATTCCAGAAAATAAAGTTTTGGATCCTCGGATATGGGCTCGAGAACTCGGCAATGGCAAGATTGTCATCACTACTGAGTTGCGATCAGTGCCAATGGTTGATAGGACCATTTCAAATTTTTTCGTTATGGTGAACCCATTGGAATGCAAGGCAAAGAATATTGAAATACCTGGCGAGGGATATTTCACATTCTATCGCAAACTTCCAGTTACTTTCGACAAATCGTTTGACGTATTTCCAAATTTTCTGGTATACAACAGCACTCAAGTGAGAACAATTAAGCGTTACACTGAGGATGGCAAAGAAATCATCGTACCAGGTCCCATCAGTTTGGATATCAATTTAAAGAGTCATCTTAATTATATTTACCTAATGAATTCCAAAGATTCATCCGATGGGTATCTCCTCGTAATGAACACTAAAGAGAGAGCTACCTTGATTTTATTAAACTCAAAACTTGAGTTAGTGAAGCAAATCGAAAGAAAAGAACTTCATGTAAGGACAGCATCAACGAGCTTCAATAGTATAACTATGTGCTACGTGAAACAGGAGCAGAACGTCTGCGAATTTCTGGACAAAGACCTGAACACTAAACTCGAAATTCCGATGATGAAAGATCCAGAAGGCCATGCATACAATACCAGGGCAGCGAATCTTCCTGATGGTGGCGCAATGATAATTGTCCAGCATGTCTTCACTAAAAAACAAGAGAACTCTCCTCAAAGAATAGAATTGGCGCACATCCAAAGAATTTTCAAGGACGGATCGACAAGTGATCCAGTAGAGCTTGGAAGGAATGTTAACGCATGGTGCCAATCTCGAGGTTTTCTTATGGATAATGGCGAATACTGCACTGGAAATGTTGTAACGAAATCGGACGGCGAAAACCACGGAAAATTATCTACATTCAGTGGAGTATGCGTCGATACTAAGAGTGAATGAAATTTTAAGCAAACCGTTATACATTTTTTGTTAAAATAAACGTTTTTAAATATGATAAAATACTACCCTGGTAGAATTTCCAATCTATAAAATGGCCATAAAAGATGGCCATTTTTCGTATATTAATGTAAACGATTTTTCAAATGGTTTTCGAGCATTTTCAAGTTTGAACATAACCTCA
>JAWWEO010018781.1:2567-20980 GCA_035582975.1 Ormyrus labotus
TAAATTAAAATTAAAATTTTCGCGACTTTTTTTAAAAGGACCAATCAGCAACAGTTTTAAAATGTTTCATTCTAAATTATTGTAAATTAATTAAAAAATTTAATTTATTGTAATTTAATTAAAAAATTGTAAATTAAAATTAAAATTTTCGCGACTTTTTTTAAAAGGACCAATCAGCAACAGTTTTAAAATGTTTCATTCTAAATCCGTCACTTTTTTATAAGAGGATTATTGTTTAAACAACTGCAAAACTGTCGTTTTTCTCATGAATTTTCATATTTTATCGTTTTATCCTATTTTTAATAATTTTTTCTGCCTTGCTATTCCACTTTTGGATCAGACATTAATGGGTTAATTTGACAGTTACCAACTTAAAAAAAAAAAAAAAATACGTTTTTATTAAAAAAGAAAAAATCATAATAGCTAGAGCCATTTTGCTTCCTCATAGAGGAAGCTTTGTGATAGTAATTTTTGGAGTTGTTCCAAAAACCTGTTATAATTTCATCATTCACGGCTCATTTTTTTTACTTTTTTTTGTGATGGCGGCAAAAAAATCTTTTTTTGTTTAGTTTATTTGTTTCCGTTTTATCGCAAATTTTCAATTTTCGAAAAATTTAATTTTACTTTTTTTAATGATACCCTGGTAGAAATGGACAACATTTCTTACCTAGGAAATAGGTAGCAAAAGAAAAGATTTATTAGGAACAAGCTAACCTTTTTAGAATATAATTTCCTAGCACTAAACGTTTTTTTTTACATGAACAAAACATTTAATAGAATAAAAGTTTTAACCCATTTTTAAGATATTAAATAGCTAATCTAAATGTTCTAAAAGGGACTGGTCATATTCTACACAAATTTATTGTACACGATCGTACTATCGGATAGTAAATAAATATTTACTTACGATATTACGATCGTCTACAATAAATTTGTGTAGAATATGACCAGTCCCGTCTACGTAAAAAAACAAAAATATACATTGTATTTATATTTATTTTAATTTGATATTAGTTTATTTACGTTTCATCTTCTATAATAAAACATAAAGAAACATTTATAATTAAAGTTTTGAAAGCTGATAATATAATTCTTAGCTATTAAAATTAAATTTTTTGGCAATTTAGAATGTGGAATTTTTTCTTACGTATTTACAAGGCAAAACTTATATTGTTAAGTTAAAATGTATTTCATATTCCAACAATAACTTTCTGAGCTATTTACTAGCCAATGTCAATTAGAAAGAAAATTATCAGCCTATTTAATAGCGCATCATATGAAAAAAAGCATTTCATCGCAACCTATGAAATAGCCACGGGACTTATCTATTAACTGTTTTCCTGGCCATTTTCAATTGTGGAAACTCTACAAGGGTAGGATTGAGATATCAGCTTATGAAACTTATTAGTTCAAAAGATATTAAGGTTTTATTTTATTTAAAAAAATTTTTTGAACAGCTGTGAATAATCGGTTTTTTTCAATGATTAACGACTTATTATTTTTGTTTTTAACTCTTTGCGGCGCACATTATTTAAAACGATATTATTTGGCCAAAATTGTTACTTGGGGGATTTTTGAGTCGCTGATCACGAATCCGAAGACAAAAATTGAAAATTTTCATGTCCAAGATGGCGATTTCGATATGCCATATTGGTCCGCCATCTTGGTTTGGAAAAAAACCCCCTAGAAATACATTTTGATGATTCTAACAAGGAGAGTATATGACATTCGGGTGACAGATTGCACCCAAACTGACTCTTATGTCTCTCCATAGGCTAGCGATGACTTACCTGGAGTTTTAGAGCCTAACGCTCACCCAGTTCTTAGATATTTTAATGTAGCCTTGGATTTCAACTACGATCATACCTACCCTAGACGATCCCAGCAACCTCTTCTTTTAGGCCTTGGATTCCTTCTGAATTCACTTCCTATAATTATAATAAGTGTATTATAGCTATTATGCATTATATTTATGCATATCAAGGTTAATTAAGTTTAATTAAGCTGTTTGACAGATTAATTTTATGCTAAAAAATCAACTTTTTAGCATAAAACTTGTATACAAACTTTAATAAAATAAATTAAAGAAATAAAAATAACAATATAACTTTACCTATGATTGAACCTGATAAGTTTGTACTTCTTCAGGTAATATTAACCCTTGAAAAAAAAGAACCGCAAAATCTCCTTTTAGGCCTTGCATTGCTTCTGTATACACTTCCTATAATTGCAATAAGTATGTTACAGCTATTATGTATTATATTTATGCACACCAAGCTTAATTAAGTTTAATTAAGCTTTTTGACGCATTAAGTTTATGCTAAAAAATCAACTTTTTATCATAATACTTCCCTACTTGTTGCATAACACTTGCAAATTTTAACTAAAGAAATTAAAATAAATATAAGAATAGCTTTACCTTAATTGTAAGATCTTGTCCCTCGCTAGTTAAATTTAAAATCTGAAATCAAGAACAAAGAATCATATTCGAAAAATTAAATCTACTTTTTTAATGAATAATAAATAACTTATTTGAAAAATATTTCTTCTTTACCGACACTTGAAGTTCTTCTTCAGGCACAATTAAAATTTATTTTATTTTTTACCTAAACGAGAAATCGAAATTCGCTCCCGGAGAATAAAAAAATTATATATAAAATTATTTTCAATTACAATATTTTTTTTAAACAATATAATGAAGAAATTGCTGTTTTGACTGTTGCAGATCTCCGATATTGTGGTTGGTCAAGAATCTCATGTCACGGCACGGGAGGCACTATTGCGATGGGCAAGAAGATCAACGGCTCGTTATCCGGGTGTGCGCGTTTCAGATTTTACAACTTCATGGCGCGATGGTCTAGCATTTAGCGCCCTAGTGCACAGAAATAGACCCGATCTCCTTGATTGGCGTAGTGCTCGTACCTGGCAAGCGCGGCAAAGATTAGAACGAGTTTTCCACGTTGCAGAGCGTGAATATGGCGTTACTAGGCTTCTTGACCCTGAAGGTAAAGTTAATTAAAATTTAAAATATTTTAAGCTAAAAATAGTTCTTATACTTAAGGGTAGGGTACAGTAAAAAAAAAAAATTTTTTTTTAATAATATATTTTTACAGAAATGTAACGATGTTTTAGTTACATAAAAATAGAGAAAGAAACAAATTTTCAACTTATTTCAATCAAAATTGAAAGAGTTGTACTTTAAAAAGTAATCAAAAAAGGTGCTTATTCGAAATGTCTCTTACGGGGCAAAGTTTGAGATGTTACCAAAAATTGAACTTTTAAGACCATTTTATGTCTGCAAAACATCAAAGAAGTGAAAAAATATTCTATTTCTAACAATATAATTATTAATAAAAAATTGAAACATTATTTGAAGGACAAAAGCCTGTGCAACTTTTTTATAAACGTAAGAACCAACCTTCGTGCACAGTTTCTGCTGGATCCGATGAAATTTGCCCCGTCAGGAACATTTGGAAGATTGAAAAAGTTGATTTTGAGGAAAACAAGATTAAAGATTCGCTCATAAACACTTTCAAGATTTTCTTACTTCAGCGATTCAAAATTTCCTAACATCATGCAACACTCCTCTTGTTTTAAGTTTGTATGGTCTATACAGTCTGAAACAAAAGTCAGTCGAGATGTAAATCTGAAGCATCTTCTTTACGTCCACCTAATTTTTCTTTCTTCACTATCTCTCTCAAAGCAGTGCCTAACCGTTTAGCCACGTGATTAATACTCTTCTTTTTTAATAACTATGTCTTTTCCGTAAGGAGAAAGATTTTATAAACTCAGCCTGGTCTTTGAGTCTCCATCAGAAAACATTTTTGTATATCTACACTTATGAAGACTTATAGAACGTTTCCAAATTAATTCAGCTTCTGCTACTTCCATTGTACTTAAAAATTTAAAAAAGTTCACTTCACATTCTTCAGATTCTTCACGTCTGTCATCAGAATTTGCATTAAAAGAAGCAGTAGCCATGGTGCACGCACAATCCCAATTCCATATAATGATTTATATCCTCGCTGATGCCATGCGCCATCAAAAGAGACATTCATGTCTAAAATATCTATATTATTATCACTTGATAACTGCAAGTATGCTTCTCGCACTTGCTCATCAGCGCTAACTAAACACTTTTTTAATTCCATATTCGCTTTATACAAAGAGTTTAATAAAAAGTGAAATGCATTTTTGGATAAATACTTCATAGATAATGTTGAAGGTATCCTTTCAAATCCAGTAAAGCCGATGCCAACAGAGTTTATACTCACAACAATATTTTTATTGACTAAAAACGGAAAATTCTTTTTCGCGAAGATTCCCACGCAGACTATTTTTAATCTTAAGATGAAATATTCCTCGGAATCTTCCAGCAAGATTATCTTAATCAATCAGTAGCATTTTCATTCAAAGTTTCATTAATCTTTCAAGTAAGATTACTGTTAGATTGCTATAAAATTTTGAAGGGATAAAAAGAGTATATATATTAATAGATTACCACGAACATTATTGTAACATTTCTGCAAGCTTTCACTCTTATATTCCACGAAAAGCGTGCGAAAAGCTAACGGAACACACTTCAGTATCCTTCCAATAAATATTCGACTACATCTTATAAGAAGCATTCATGAAAGATTGCAGGAAGACACAAACTATTTTTAATCTTAAGTTGAAATATTCCCCGGAATCTTCCAGCAAGATTATCTTTATCAATCTGGCGTTCTTTCATTGAAAGCTTCATTAATCTTTCAAGTAAGATTACTGCAAAATTTTGGAGGGATAAAAAGAGTACATATATTGATAGATTATGTTCCACGAAAAATGTGCGAAAAGATAACGTAACTGATTCCAGTGATCTCCCAATGAATGTTAGACTACACCTTACAAGAAACAATTATGGAAGATTGCAGAATGACTCCTTACGATATTTATGAAAGTTTGAATAAAAATCTCATACGGAGATTCCCCACGCCCATATCATGAAAGCCTCCCTATGAAACTTTCAAGAAATATTACAGTGTAAGATTCCCATAAACATTCTGTAAGTTAAATGAAACTCTCAATAAGCTTCCATTGGAATGTTCCAAGAAAGTTTCCTTTAAGTTTAAGAAAACATAACAAGATTCGAAAAGTGTGAATGGGGAATATTACATCAAATATTTCAGAAAGATTTTCTATAAACTTCCGCGAAACATTCCAAGAAAGGATATAGATATATTGTATGGGATATTCCGAAAAAACCTACAGTAACTTATTTGAAGGATTCAAGTTTAACATTCCCTGAAAGTTTACAGGAAATCTGTAGAATATATTTATTCCACACCCGACCAAAAACCCACTTTTTGTCCCTGATAAGCGGGACAAAAGTAGCATATTTTTCCTGAAAACTAGTTTAGCCGGGCAAAAGTAAACTTTTTTCAAAAATTGTCAAAAATATCCAAATTTTCAAAAATTTTATAAAATGTTCAAAATTTTCAATAATTTCAAACTTTTCAAAAATCTCAAAATTTTCAAAAATTTTCAGAATAAGAAGTTGTTTCGACCCCACTTTTCAGAACCAAGAAGTGGCCTTTCCGGTCGAGAGTGGAATAAAATACTATATGCAACACGAGGCAAAAGTAGATTTATCCCTTGGGTGATTATACTACCCTTACGAGAATATTTTTTTCTCGGGTGATTACTGCCCTCGCTTTGCTCGGGCAGTAAACGCACCCTTGCGAAAAATATTCTCGTTCAGGCAGTACACTCACCCGCGGGAAAAATCTACTTTTGCCCTTTGTTGCATAATGTACTATTGTTACAAGCTTCCAGGGAACATTGCATTCTAACTTGTAAGAAACTTTCATATCAGATTAAGGGAAGCATTATTGTAAGTATTCGGTAATGTATTACAATTCAAAAGTATTAAATATGTTTTTGATTATATACATACAGGCAGCGATAGATAGCTTTTTGTCAATTAAAACAGAATGATGGGCCAGAACATGAAATATATTACGAGATATATGAATATATTGATAGTCGATATTTAAGTTCAATGGAAGCAGCATGGTGATTACATGAATTCCCTTTATGTGGAAGAAGTCATACTGTTAAATCCGAATCAACAAAAAATAATTTTTGAAGAAAATAATGAATTGAAGGCTTTTGATAAATGGCAAACGACTTTAACTACACGATTTGAGTTAAATAAAAAAGATAAATTTGCAAGTAACATAAAATACATTATTTACTTCAGGATTACTTTTCACTCACACACAAAAAGTTGGATCAAATGTGTACACGTGAAAAAAAATTACGCTATTGAACGTTTAAATATAGTTTCTCATAAAGATTCTTAAGGATTTTTTTTAAAACTAATTTTAAATCATGTAAATGGAGTCACTTCTTTTAAAGAATTACTTTCTTATAAAAATGTAACATAATAATTGTGAACAGACAGAATAACAATGAATTTGATATTAAATGATTTAAAAATTATTAAAATATTCGAAGAAGCATGTCGTATTATCTTACCTTTACAATTGCGTAAATTTTTTGTTTCATTCTTATTAGCAAAAAATATTCAAGGAATCCATATTTGGGAGAAATTCAAAAACTATTTCTGTGAAGATTTTAATGAAAATAAAGAAAATTTAGCATTTAATCATATAAATAATTTATTTTGGCAAGGTATGGTTTGTACACATAAGAATCATGCACATATTAATTGTGCACAATTTAGCATAGCTCGATATATCTATATATAATTTTCACCAATGCTAAAGTGTGCACTATTAATATGTGCAGGATTTTTATTTGTACAAACCATACCTTGCCTTTATTTTTATTTGAATTTGTTAATTGTAAGGATTTTGCTTTATCAGAACCGAATAATATTATAATACTATTATATTAAAACAATTATATTTATAACCAAAAGATCATTTAATTTAGTAAAGAAATGTTCGAAAATAATTTTAAAAATTTAAATGCTGATCAAAATTTTATTTTTGAACAAGTAGCATACAATAAAAGTAAAATTAATTTTATCGACGGTTCTGGATTCAGGAAAAACTTTTTTATATAAGACGTTGATTTATTATTTCATTTCAAAAGAAAAGAAAATTATTTCGATGACTTGAACTTGTAGAGTCTCTATTTTCTTACCTAAAGGAATGCCTACTCATAGAGCTTTTACATTACGTAGTTGAAAAATAATGAGTTAAGTGTATGTAAGGTTCATAGCGGCGATGGCTCAGTTGGTAGAATGTCGGACCTTTAACCAGAAGGACTCTGGTTCGATCCCGATCTCCGCCGAAAACTGATATTGGGACACCACTGTATTTATTTACAAGTGTAATAACATCAAAGCTAGTGGTTCGGAATCCACTATAAACTGTAGGTCCCCGTTATTGCACGTAAGTGCAACAGTGCAGAGCCATATAAGACTCGAAAAAGAGGATTTAGGTAGGCTGTAAAACATAAAAAAAAAAGTATGTAAGGTTGCAATTTCCGCCGTATATATAGATATACTTGATTACTTATACTTGCTCAAAGCACTCTCGCGCCCCTTGATATGAAATTATTTGTACTGATATTGTCTACCGATTTTTTTTTCTGCTTTATATTTATTACTGTAAACGAATACAGAACAATGTAAGTGTTGGTGGACGAACGTAGGTAGAAGTTAGAAAGAAACAAAATTAGGTACTAAAATATAGAAAAATTATAATAAATAAATAGATACGAAAGATGCTTTTTACACTTACGAAATTATATCGAAATCATAAAAAATTTTAAAAATATATTTTAAATTCATTTTAAAGTTATTAACTTTCAATTTATTATTTCCAGATGTTGACACTCCTGAACCGGATGAAAAATCTCTAATAACTTACATATCTTCGCTGTACGATGTATTTCCTGAGCCACCAGCCATTCATCCTTTATATGACGCTGAAGCGCAGCGACGGCTCAGTGAATATCGCGAACTGGCTAGTAGCTTACATCTTTGGATGCGCGAAAAAATGTCCATGGTGCAGGATCACTATTTTCCACCTACTCTCATCGAAATGAAAAAACTAGCGACAGACAGTGCCAAATTTAAGAACGATGAGGTTCCGCCACGTTACCGCGACAAGCAACGACTCGCGGATACTTTCCGCGATTTGCACAAGTATTTTGAGAGCGTTGGTGAAATTGACATAGAGCAAGAGCTTCATATTGACGTCATCGAAAAGAACTGGAACCGTTTAATAACGTTACATCAAGAAAAGGATCAAGCCATCATAGACGAGATCAAACGGTAAGATAAACCTTTGCACATTTGCGTACATATAATAAAATAAATAATAATACTTAATAGTTTCAATTAATTTTGATTTAAATACTAGGCTTGAACGACTCCAAAGGCTTGCTGAGAAGGTACATCGTGAAATGAAGTCGACCGACAACAGGCTAGAGGAACTGGAACGGCGAGTTGAGGATGAGGCTCGCCGCCTTGATCGCATTCATCCCCTAGATGCTAAACATATAGTTGATGTACTTGAACAAGATACTCGCAATACTGAAACTCAGATTCAAAACATTTTTGCCGACGTGCACACTCTAACGGAGGGCAAGTACAGCCAAGCGGCTGAGCTTCACAAAAGGTGCGTTTAGCAAAACTCGTGCAGAACAATAAGATTGGTTTCTTAAATAATTAATTAATTGTGCTATATTTTAGAGTGCAGAAGCTTCACCAACGATGGGTGGCTCTACGTTCACAACTGCATAAGCGACTGGTACAACCACTTTCAGTGGTATCTTTTCCGATGGAAGAACGCGTCGTTACTAAACATCGAACAACCGTCCACGAGACTAGACTTGTTGATACGAATCCATATTTCCGAACTCTTCACGACTGCATTGACTGGTGCAAAAATAAACTGAAACAGATTAATGAGGCAGACTACGGTTCAGATCTGCCAGGCGTTCAAACAGAGCTTGAGCTTCATCAACGCGAGCATAAGAGCATTGAACAATTCCATGTGAAGGTGGAGAAGTGTGTTCAAGCTAAGAGCAACTTTCATGGCGAAGAACTTGCCCTGTATAATCAACATCTTACGCAACTCCAAAAAATCTACACAGAGGTTATCACTACCTCAAATAAGCGTATGTCTGATCTCGAGACACTTCATGACTTTACTCAATCGGCTACGGGTGAACTAGTTTGGCTAAATGGCAAAGAAGAGATCGAGCTGACACGTGACTGGAGTGACAAAAATCTTAAGATTCACATTATCGAGCAATACTACGAGGTAACTAGTATATTGTCTTCATTAACTTCCTAATTACTTTTCCTTAAGCTTCTATGTAATTGTTCCATTAATTAATTTATTCATCGATATTCGCGTTTTGCAAGCAAACTTATGGTTGCGGTGTTGAGGTAAAGATCTTGCTGTGTTCTTGAATAAAAATATTTTACTTGTTGACTTTTTATTTTAATTTTGAGAATTAATACTTAAATTTTCTTGAATCATTTCTAGTCTTTAATGAGTGACTTAGAAAAGCGTGAGATTCAATTTTCGGCTGTGCAAGATCGAGGTGACAGTTTGGTTTTACAAAACCATCCCGCATCTAAAACTATCGAAGCTTACATGTCGGCAATGCAGAGTCAGTGGGCTTGGTTACTTCAATTGACACTTTGTTTGGAAGTTCACCTGAAACACGCTTCTCAGAGCCAACAATTCTTCAAGGAAATACATCAAGCCGAGCAATGGATTTCTAAAAAGGACGAAGTCTTAAATACAATTTATTCTCAATCTGAATTTAGTTTAGATCAAGGAGAGCGCCTTCTTAAAGGCATGCAAGAACTCAGAGAGGAGTTAAACAACTACGGCGATCATATCCATATATTAGTCGAACAAGCAAAAGATATTGTTCCAATGAAACAACGCAGGCAGCCTATTACTCGACCTCTACAAATTAACTGCATTTGTACTTACAAGCAAGTTAATGTGAGTATTATAATAAAAAATTTCTGCAGCACAAAGTACAGGGCTAAATCAAGCTTTAAATTTTTTTTTTTTAGATGGCTATCGAAAAGAATGAAGAGTGCACTTTATACGATAACTCTGGCAGAATAAAGTGGAGGGTTAAGAACTCTCAAGGGATTGAATCACCAGTGCCTGGTGTATGCTTTTCTCTTCTGCCACCAGATAAAGACGCACTTGATGCTGTTGAAAAACTGAGAAGGCAGTATGAGAGGAGTGTAGCCCTCTGGCAACGGAAGCAACTGCGTTTAAGACAAAATATGATTTTTGCCACAATTAAGGTTACTATTTTTTTGCTTAAAAAGATATTAATGATTAATGATAAAAAAGGAACTTATTAAATATAGTGTTAATTTTTTTAAACAGGTGGTAAAAGATTGGAGCCTACAACAATTTTTGGACATGGGTCAAGATCAACGTACCGCTATCAGAAAAGCCTTAAATGAAGACGCAGATAAACTATTAGCTGAGGGTGATCCTTCAGATCCGCAACTGCGAAGGTTAAAACGCGAAATGGCTGAAGTGAATCGACTTTTTGATGATTTTGAGAAACGTGCAAAAGCTGAGGAAGAATCAAGGCATGCAGGGCGCATTTTCAATGATCAAATTTCGTCACTCGAGCAAACTCTAGATGAAGCTGAACGCATCATAAATATGCGCCTAATGGCGCCACTACCACGAGATCTTGATAGCGTAGAGCATCTTGTACTTGAACAGAAAGATTTCGAGCAAAATCTTCAACGCTTAGTGCCAGACGTCGAACAAGTACAGCAGACTTTCCGTGGTATCACTCTGAAGACTCCTCAAATGAAAAACAAACTGGATAACGTTATGACCAAATGGAATCATATTTGGAATTTAAGCAGCTTGTATATTGAACGACTAAAATACATTGAAATTGTCCTTAATGGTATTGAAGAAAATACGGCAGCCATATCTGAATTCGAAATCAAATTGGCCTCCTTTGATGAGCTTCCTTCTGAAATTAGTGGTTTGCAGAATATCCTTGATAACTTAATGGTTTTTCAAACTGCTATTTCTCAGCAACAAATGCACATTGATCAGCTTAACGAAGATGCTCATAATGCTAGACGAGTAGTTGAAAAATCTCGACCAAATCATCGAGGGCCTCATGGAGATATGGATAGACTTGATTTAGAAATTAACAAGTTGAACGCCAGATGGACGAATATTTGTGGACAACTTGTGGAAAGACTTCGGAACGCTGAAACAGCATATGGGCTAGCACAACAATATCAAACTTCTTATCAAAACGAAGTTAATTTTGTCGATGAGAGTTACGACAAACTGGAAAATTTAGCTCCAGTGCAAACCAAAGCCCAAGAATTAGAAGCTACAAAGGTTTTTTTTTCAAATACTTTAAATATTTATTCATTGAACTTTATTAATAATTTAACTTTATTGATTAAGATACTATTAATTTTTATCTTTCGTACTTTAGAACCTTCTGAATCAAGTAACTGAACGTGCTCCAGCTATTGAAGCTCTTAATTTGACTGGTGGGCGTTTTATTCGCGAAGGAAAGGTAAGATAATTTTTATGAAATTAAATTAAGAAGAATATTATGCTTTCTTCTGTATAATTGGTGTATGAATGAGAGTTTTTAAAAAGTAGGTAAAATTATACTGCACAAATGTATTTATGTTTCTTAATGCGTTCCTCTAGTTAAACCTGCGCAGCAAATCTTTTAGCGAGTATCGTATAAGCGTACTAAAAATTTTAGTTCAACATGATTTTGCTTCATTCCTTTCAAAATTATTTTTATTTCGTAATAAGAAGAGTATATAATTTTATAATAAAGTAGATAGAAAACTTATTCAAAAGATTATACAGGTTCACAAAAAAAAAAAAAAAAAATGTCTTGCGTCTGATACCAGACCAACTTATCCTTATTATTTTTGAGCGCAGAATTCTAATCCGAATTCGGAATTGTTCCTAGTCATCACATTTTTTTTCTAAACTCAAAAAATGATCAAGGTTAGTTAAAGGTCAAAGTGATCTTTTTAAGTGGAAACCCCTATTTCCCTAGTACAACAACTTATGAAAACTGATAAAATGATTTTTATAAGACATTTTCACCACGGGTTTTGTAACCAGATCCTCAAATAGCGTGATATTTTACGCCCAAAAATTTAATTTTAAATTTTTTAAATTGCCCTTTGGAACGTCAAATCAAAGTGAAATATCCAAATTTCGCTCAGAAGCTGTTTTTAAAATTTTGAACGATTGAGGTCAATTTTGAAGGTTATTTGAAGGTCTAAGTAATTTTTTAAATGAAAAACCTCACTTTTATCGTAAATCTTACTTTAGCGTTACCTACAAACAACGACGTGGACGTAGTAAGTTCTGTGTCCTTTAGAGTGCTTGTTAAACATAAACCCAGCAGGTAGACTTAAACCAATTCTACCCAAAATTTTCGGGAAATCAACTCAAGCCTACTTGAACGTCCATTACGACTTACTTACGTTTACGTCTTTATTTCTGGATAACGCTAAATTAAGATTTAGGATGAAAGTGAGATCATTCATTTAAAAAATTATTTTGACCTTCAAATAACTTTCAAAATTGACCTCAAACGTTCAAAATTTTAAAAACAGCTTCTGAGCGAAATTTCGATATTTCACTTTGATTTGACGTTCCAACGGGCAATTTAAAAAATTTTAAAAATTTAATTCGTGTAACGACGCATACAAAATCACAATATTAGATAAAATTACTGTATCAATTTAATTTACCTCGTAGGAATTTTTCTAAAGCTTTAGTCATATTTTAAGGATTTACAATATGAGCAGAAATTAAAAACTATAACCCGATAACCAACTAAACTAAATAACCCAACCATCTTTTGAAGATAAAAGGGTACAAAAACCTATTGGATTCTATTGAAAAAGCAATCGAATATTATCGTGAAGTCCATATCCTAAGGTTTTTGAGGTCGCTGTTTTCGAATCCGTGGTCAGATTTACGAAAAAAATCTGTTATAACATAAAATTTTTAATGCTTTTTAGAAAAAAAAGCAATTTTTAATGATCATTTTTTTTTGAATCGTCAATCTCATCTCGATAACGGTGTAAAATGAAGCTACAAAGTACTTCAATGTGGTCATTAATACTTTTTCTTAAAGTTCATATGAAAACAAAAAATTTTTTTCATGTGGATTTTATTAATTATTAAGGATATGGTAGCTATAATTGTATGACGCCATGAGTACAATGAATATATACTTACAGCTTGTTTCAAGTGCATTTATAATAAGTTTTTTTTGACGACGAAAATCTTTGATACGATAGTTTCGGCCTGATGTGATTTTTGGGGTGACATAGCCCCAAAACCACTCTTATATGGAAATCCATATTTTCAAGCACGAAGTTGAAATTTATAGACATTCTAACGTTTGAATACCTTCTCTCAAAAATTGAATTTGGGACTTATATTATAAACTTTTGTTCTTCTGTAATTTTTATAAAAAAGCAATTGAAATGAGTTGCAAGTATATATTCATTGTACTCGTGGCGTCATGCAATTATAGCTACTATATCCTTAATAATTAATAAAATCCGCATGGAAAATTTCTTTCCTTTTTTCATATAAAATTTAAGAAAAAGTATTAATGATCATACACCGTTATCGAGTTGAGATTCACGATTAAAAAAAAATAAAAAAAAAACAAAAAAAAAGAAAGACCATTAAAAATTGCATTTTTTTCTAAAAAACATTAAATTTTTTATGTTATAACAGATTTTTTCGTAAATCTGACCACGGATTCGGAAAAAGCGATCCCAAAAACCTTAGAATATGGACTTCACGATAATACACGATTTCTTTTGCAATAGTATCTAATAGGCTCAAAAAATAGAAAAATTTTGGTCAATTTGCCCGTTAATTGGTTAAATAGATGAATCAGCAATTTTTTATTTAATATTTTAGTCTTAACTAACTAGAAGAGTACGCGGGTTCCAGATCACGGATTTTGTTCGAACTTTTAACACGGTTTTCTTATGACAAAATATGAAGAAAGCCAAAATTTAGGGTCTAACGCTCAAAATTTTCGACGCAAGAGATAAATAAAGTTATTTTTCTCTAAAACTTCATATTTCGTTATTGGACGATAACTACCTCCTATTAAACCTTGAAATGCTAAAAAAAAAAAAAAGAAAACCGCATATAACAAAGATAATACGCATTCCCGTGCTCATATTTAATTATCCATAACTTTTGAAGCATTAGATATTTTCTAACGTATAACCTCTCAAATTATCTGCCCTTTTCTCTACTTTTGTTTGCTTTTTGATGGAATTTCTAGGTTTAATAAGAGGTGAGTTATCGTCAAATAACGAAATGCTAAGTTTTAGAGAAAAATAACTTTATTTACCTCTTGTACCGAAAATTTTCAGCGTTAGACCTTAATATTTTGGCTTTCTTCATATTTTGTCATAAGAAAACCATGTTCAAAGTGTGAATAAAATCCGTGATTCAGAACCCGTGTACTCTTCTAGTGAGTATAAGTAACTTTTTAAGATTTCACGGCATTTTTCAAATAGCTAGGAAATGTTCTAGTTTATGTATAGATATCACATTCAAAAGAACATTACTGTGATTTTATTTGTTAAAGAAAGAGGCGCGTCAATTGCATATTATCACAATTTTTTTTGCGCTCAAAAATTCTTAAGGATGGTTGGTCAGGAATCAGACTCACGACATTTTTTATTTTGGATCTGTGTTATTTTAATTTATTTATAAAGTAATTATTTTAATTATATTTATAAATATAAATAATGATCCTTTTGTTTGATGGGTCTAAGAGTGTGTACACGTTCATACATAACTTAATTCACATTCTTGCATTTTAAAATTGTTTAAATAAGTTCGTAACTCAGTGTGGTAAAAAATAAGTTGAAACTTGATAAAAAGTGTAAAAACAAGAATAATTTTTAATTGTTTTTAGTTGTCTATAGGTGTTTTTACATTTTTTTACTTTTAATGTATCCGTAATATAATAAATAAATAAAACATTAACTTTGAATGTATTAAATAATTTATTAATCATAACTGCAATTGTCTTAATAAAAATTAAATTAATTTAAACATTGTTAAAAAGTTTGATCGATTGATGCAATATGACCATATTTTAATTACTAGTAATTAAGTTTCTTTAAGAATGCTCTGCTAGACGATGGGTGTGTCACCAAACATTTAAAGTGTATTTTCTAATTTATATTTAAAAAAAAAGATAATTACAAACTAATAATATAGCTTTCCAGCGTGTAGGTAATATCCAAGTATATTTTAAAAAAAATTTCATAAAGGAAGAATTGAAAATGGGGCCGTAATCAGAAGGAGAACGAGTACCACCCGTTAAGATAGTCGAATTTCCTTCATTCCTAAAATCCTTTTTTTCCAAATCTACTATATTTTGAGCGGTAAAAGAGAAGCTTTTATCACACATTTGGTCCCCCACCCCTAAACCCTCGTCACACACCCCAAAAACTTGTTTTTTTGTTTAATTTTTTTCTAGAACTCCAGCTGCTTAAAAAATCTGAAAACATTCACAGACATAGTTGAGCACTTTTTAAAATTTGTTAATTTTTTTGAGTATTTTTGAGCTACATTGTACATCTTAAAAAAATATTTTTTTATTTTAAATAGTTATCTAATTTGTTTAAAGTAGCTATAGGGCTAATGTTCATGATTTTCAGTTTTGTTTATTAAAAAGTAGTTTCTTGAATTTTTTCAGATTTTTCTAGATGGTGCGCCACCTTCAAAAACGAGAAAAACTTATTTTTTAGGCGATTTTTTTGCATTATTTGGTTATTTTTGGGCAACATAATTTCGAAATTAGATATTGTCAACTCAAAAATTCTTTAGTAATAAAATTGTACACATGAAAACTGTGAAGATGTTTTATTTTTATTAAAACTCATTTTTTAAAGAAAATATCTTATATTTTTTATACTCTTTTTTCATATACTAACATTTAAAACTACATTACCAATAGTAAATAATTATATTTATTTATAATTTCTGGGGCTTCTTTAACGTGACTCAAAAAGAAGTATTATCTTCTTGAAGCATTCCTGCCAAATAAGATATTGCCTGCGAGAGTTGATATATTCCTGTGAAAAATATTTTTAATTCTTCAAGAGTTAATTCCGAAAAATCTTTTTCGTTATTTTCTTCAACATAAGTAGCAAGAGTGTTCAGTAAAACTTTTGTTGCCTTCATTCTTTCTATAATTTTTTCTGTTCCTTTTTATATTATTTTATATTATATGCTCCTTTTTATATATACTAGATTTAGAGTTTTCAATTAATTCTACATTAATAAATAATAGATTTATTATTTTATTATTTTTTGTTCCTTTGTAATTGCGGCATGCGATTGCGCTGGGAGTCCTCACCCTCGTTATATTATTTTTGTTTTTGGATAGTCTTTGTCTATCTGCAGTTGGGCTTATTGCCCATATGATTAATCAAATAAATAAATAAGATTTTCATAGGTGAAGGGGGCTCCATAGTCAGTTCGGACTTGGGGAAGTTTGGTAGAGTACTCCTCAGAGTGTTTAAGAGTGTTTAAAGTCCCCATTTTCAATTTTTTCTTTGTGAAAATTTTTTTTAAATTTACTTGGATATTACTTACATGGTGTCACACCAATCGCCTGGCAGAGCACTCTTAAGTATCACACTGAGATATTTACTCAATAAGCGGATCATTTATTGAAGCTTCCTAAAAGTTAAAAGTAAAGGTTCATATCCTAATTTTACTAACTTTTAACAAAACTAACAAAATCTGTAGATCTATGGACAAAAATTGCGCTCGTTCAAGGAGCAATTAGAAGAGCTCTGTCCATCACTTGATGCTTCTGTAAAAAGGCCTCGAAGAGATAGTTTTCCGTCAGTGGATAATATAGCACAAGATCTCGATGCTTTTAACGGGAGATACACAAATTTAGTTTCTCATCTTCAGGAAAGAGTCAAAGAACTCACTTCCATTTATCCAGAAGATTTAACGCTACGGGTGAGTTTATTTTAAAAGTTGTGTCAGTTCTCTTTTTTTAAATCTTATAATTAAAGTTAAAATATCACTCTTCAATAATAAATTCAAAGCTAAAGAATCAAAGATTCTTTTAAAGGTATCAAGTGACGCTGTTGTGTCCAGAAGGCAAGCCTTAATTATGCTAAGCTTGGGAGAATAACCTTTTATTACTTCATATTTATGAATCAAATACTGTTTATTTTAATAGAAACATTCGATTACATTTTAATATATAATGTATAGGTAATAAAAATATAATTTATCTAGAAAAATAAAATTTTTATCACGACTGTAATTAAGTTAGTTTTTATTTTACCGTTGCTAAGTTAGCTATCTACAACAAGCACGATTCTACAAAAAATAGTAAAATAAAAAAATATAAATATTGTGAACAAAAATTTATAAATAAATAATAATACGTAAAATTTTAATGTCATCATTAGAACTAGTCCAAAAAAAGCTTTGAAAACGAATACTATAGATTTATGCCCATAGCTAGATATTGATTTCAAAAGCTGGAATTCTATCATGGGCGATTAAAGTAATTAAAATTCTAACGTAAAATCTTTTAAGTCTAAAATAGTAGTTTTATTTTATTTTTTGATGCGAGGTGTACAAAGCTTGATTTGATGCATGCATTTTCATTCAAACAGTACACGCACTCGTGCGCGATTATTCAGTTTCCACACTGAAAATAGGCAAGAAAAAGGGTATCTTCCATGCGTTAGTAAAAAAAAGTATTTTATCTTGTTAAAATTGTTATTAATTTCTATAACATTTGAAAATAATTAAACTACTGAAGCTTTTAATTGACTTTGGCTCAACAAAAATATATTTTTTAAATTTAAATATTAAACTTAAATTTTCGGCTAAAAAATATATGGCTGATTCGTATACTCAAAAATAAAAAAGGATATTATCTTAAATTTAAAAATTTTTAAAAAAGGAAATTTTTGAAATTGAATTCAAATCGAAACAAAATATATTATATAGAAACATTATGTGTATATATATATTGGCTATTCAAGATTGAAAAGTTCTTTTACTTGAATGACTTAAAGTTCAAACCCATTAAAATATATTTCTAAAATGTTGGACCCTAATTATATACCACATATAAAACTAATTTTAATAATTTTTTACAAAATTTCAAATGTTTTAAAAAAGCTTACGAAATCCAGAAGAATTCCGAAATAAGTTTTTAGTATACCTTAATTTAAAGGTTTCTAATTGCTCGGTTAATCTGTTACCTACTGAAATGATTCCCTGTTGAAAAAGACTTATAGAAACGTATAAAAAAAATTTCTATGAGGTTAGGTATGTGTATTTGCACCCGTAAAT
>JAWWEO010018782.1:0-20974 GCA_035582975.1 Ormyrus labotus
AAGTTCTAATGAGTACTTTTAACTAGTTTTTAACATGGTCTTGGATAAATCTCAAAACTATAGAGCTACCTTAATTGAATGCGTTAATAGACTTATCCACTTTGATTTTAATTCAAATTAAGGACGAAAGCTTGAAAACAATGTTTGGAAAAGTACAAGATGATTAATTATTTTCAGATCAAATTGCAAATCATCAAACAAGACTTAAAGTTTGTTTATAATTCTCGACAATTCGCAAATTTTTATCTAGAACTGTTGCGTAAATCCACATGGCAAAAAACTGAACTATAAAAACGTATAATAATACAGTTTGTGAGATTACATTTAATAATATTATATGCTTTCTTCTTCTTATGAAATCTCTTAGTTATCATTACATAAATTTTGATTTATTAGAAATATTACATGAACTAAATAATAGAAAATTAATAATAAATAAATAGATTTTTTAGAAATGTTTCTGTTTCTTTTTATTTTACTTATACATATATAATCTATCAATAATTTTAAAATTTTTAGCTTTTTACTTTTACTGTACTAAAAATCTTCTAGAGATTTTCCATAAAAACTTTAGATATTCGGATAATGTGATTCAATATCTGACTTACTCAAAAGCGTAAACAATTTCCATTTGTTTTTCCTCTCAAATGTGGTCACTAGTTCGTGAATATAATTATTTTTGAATGAAGTGAGAAAAAAACAATCACAATTAAATTTTTATGCATAGTTTATTTGACAAATAATTATTTACAATAGGATTCCTTACGTTTTTTAAACGTTGAGTAAAAAAGGTAAAAACCATCAAGAAAAAACGATGTAATAAAATATTAAATCAGTCTTTTAAAGACACCTGTGAGAAAACAGCTGCTAAATAGAAGGTTTGGCGAGGGACAAATAAAAATGTCTGAAATGCCCAAATACCATGTTTAAGTAATAATACATTTTGCATTAAAGCTTATTGCAAAAGAGAAGCTCACCTAAACTAAATATATTCGCATACTGTACAATTCCATAGTAATTTTTGTATTACATATAATATTTAATATAACGCTGAATATATTTACAAATACACAACAATTTAAGGCTTGGTCAACTGTAATGCAAAGTACGCAGTACAAAATTCAAGTAGAACAATATTAAAATTTTTCATTAAAAAATTGTATATGAATTCGAAATTCTAATATAAAAATTGTTTGCAGTGAATATTAAAGCTCTTTTGTCACAAATTATTCATCGTAAGCTTACGCTATTAAGTGATTTACGTTTCATTTTTTCTCACATTATACAGGAAATACGAATATTCAATGTATGATTGTATATTAAGTTTAGTTATTAAATGACGAAAGAAAATAACGTTCGATTATTGGGATTTGTTAGAAAAAATGGTGTTTTCTAATACAAATATCTAGTTGTTGACAATCGGATAATTATTTTCTTCAGATTGTAACATTAACATAACATTGACACCTACAAACACACTTAATTATCGCCTAAAACTACATGTTCATGTAATAATTGCTAAATTGATATTAATTTTACAGGTAAAATACAAGTAAATTTTTTATGTGAGAAGGTGTATGATAATATGTGATTGGGCAAAAATGTGACCTTCAATTGATAATTCGTACGGATGTTATTAAGTAGTCTTAGAAAATTATATAATTGTAGTTCATCACCCACAGATATGTTGAATGGAAGCAGTCACTAAGCTTTTAAAATGACGATTGGTCAATTTGACATTTATAAAGCATAGTATGATTCAACCTCTTAATAACACTTCTTTCAAACCGCTTTTGTCAACAATCTAAATGAGATTTCTTGACTGGTTTTCTCGCTATAACTAAGCTGTAGTATTTTTATTAATTATATATTTATTAAAATTTAATAAGATTTCAATATTTAAAATGTTTAATCTCGCTCATTGCAATTATTCTGTTATGGCAAACTTCGTTTTACTTATTCTTGTTTCAGTTAATAAAGAGTATTTAACTCATCACGAATTTTAAATTTCTAAATCAAGACGTATTTGTTAATCAACATTATTAAAAAACAAAATAAAAAAATTTTTATAATGAATAAAAATGATAACAAACGACAAAACTGAGAATTTTAACAATTTAATTTTGTATAGAACATCGAAATTACACCATATAATATGAGCATTTTGAATATAATTTACGTCGACCGGAAGATTATTTAGAGGTCAAATGCTTTAATACAGTAAGCTATTTTTTAAGAATTTATATTTCTTGGCACGATTTAGGAAGAAAACTGTGTGAATTATCACACTCAATCAGGGTCAGCAGAAATGTAACTAAAATATCTATTACAAAATATTTTACAGTGAAATATTTATAAGGTTAATGTTTAAATGAATTAAGCAAAATCTACAGTTTAAGATAAATATAATTAGCTCACTGCTAAACCCTGATTTTAACTTGGAACTACAATCAATTGTACATTTAGTTTCAAAAGAGAAGTTTGCGCTGTATTTTTAGAAGAATATAATATTTGATAGTTATAAAAAAATTTTTACCATACCCTAATTTCTTTAAAAGAGGAATATAACATACTTTGAACGTAGCCCCGCATCTATAGTTTAAATTTAATTACGGAATAAATCTCTATAGCTATGATTTTCTTAATTATCGTACTTTATACTTCACTCAGGCCGCTTATATGAGGAATTAATTAGTTCATTCTTAGTACAATTAACTCGCATATATTCTAGATTCAAAATAAATTATAGCACTTTATCCTTAATTAACTGTTTGACAGTTGAAAACGTATACATTGCCGTAAAAACTTTTATGAATATTGCAATAATGGGCTAACCATGAGTTTAAACAGTTTTTATTATAAAGCTGTATTTCATTTAATTAGTAAACTTTCGATTACTTTTAATCTAAAATCGATTATAATATTAGCCAAATTCTTAGAAAAAATAGTTTTTTATACAATAATAAAATGGCGACTATTACATTATTAAATTAAAAACTGGCAAGCATTGGCTTGAATAAATCATAAATAAAAATAATTGGCACTGAATAAATTATGTATTTAAAATAATCATACTTTTTATATTATCACTTATATACAATTAAAATCTATAATAAAAATACACTCAAGTCGTCAACTTTGAAAACATAAATAAAAGTTTTTCCGTCAAAAGATATTTTACCAAAATAAATAAATCATTTTTTACTAATTTAACGCATATTAGTAAAAAAATTCGTCTGTTTTAATCAATTGTGAAACATAAATTAGCCCATTATTCAAACAAATTTTTTTCACAAAACTTAATTTGTTCATACGCTTGTTTCTTTTTTAACATTCATCATTTCAGGTTGCATCGATTCGTCATCGCCATCATTTCCGTTTTCTCTTGCCTCTCGGCTATTTTCTTTATTATTCATGTGATGCTGCTTAATGTGATGGTGATGGTGTCCGTCTCTTTCGTCTCTTTGACTAAAATCGTAAAGCTGTAATGCCTCACCTGCTGCAGCTTCGTCTTCTTCCACAAGCGGAATTACTGCACTCGCCACATTTTCTTCTTCTTCCCCCTCTTCGTCTTCTGAAGTGACTTTCGTTTCGGAAGTAGCTGGCGCTATGGGTGTCATGGAGAAGGGTAATAAGTCCTGATGTTGCCTGTCACTGTCATTGCTTGTTGTAGTGCTGTTAATAATTCGATGAAAATCCTCGCTAGTTCGAGAATTCTCAAAACTAATTGCATCGTTCAACGAACTACGATAACTTTTGTTTCGTGATGGATTGATCGAACGGTCGACTACGGGTAAAGAACTCAAACTACCCGAATGCTGATTGTACATGTTGTAGGGCCTGCTAAAAATTAATATGTACATAAATGTAAAATATTCGGAAGGTTTTACTGAAACAGTTTATGCTTTTTTTTCTTACTTGTGCCTAGCGATTCTTTCGCTTCTCTCTAACGAAGCCATTTCATCGACACTAGATCTTCTTCCAGCAACAGCGTCAATTGATCTGGATAATGATACTTCGCTCATATCCGCAAGATTGTAGTGGCTCGTTTCGCCGGCAATCTGCGTCACAGATTCCATTTCTGAACTGCACTCAAGGCTGCACTGCTGTGAAACATTGCACATTTGCTTTTCCTCTTCCACCTTTGATTCTGCTGCATCAGATTCATAAGGACTTGTACACGTAGCGTGATTAATCATAGGTTTATACTTGTTTCGCGGAGTACCTAAAATAAGCAAAATTTTAAATACTTATTTCTTGAATACGTTGAAACTTTTAAACTGTCTACTAGGTATAAAAAAATGTACTGACCGTTTTGAGGTACTGGTTCATTATTGACTTTTCTCGTGTTTTTGCCTAAGCTTTCTTGTCCAATAACGTATCGAAGGGCTAGATTTCTATCCTCTGAAACACTACCTCCACTGTCGGAGAGTATGTTAACATTCTTTGCATCATTTACCGGGTTCATTTCTACATGGATATTCGTATTGTTGACTTTTGAACTGCTGCCGAGTATACTCCTCTCAATGTCGTTATCCAGTTTGACAGCTCTACGAGGAATACTGATGCAGCTACCGTTGTCGCTAATTGCTCCACCGTCGCCCTGCTTCCTAGGGCCTAGATTGTTATTTTTCGCCATGTTTCGACGCTGCCTCTTGAAGAATTTACGCGCTACGCCACTCTGGTGCGGGTTGTAAAACATTTCGACCGAAGCTGGAGCTGACTCCGTGTTGAAGGTGGTGACAGAATTGTTAGAGCGATATTGCTGACGATGCAACATTAAAAGATTAGCATTTGCTACTAGATTAGGTTTTACGTGGCAGCGGCTTGGATCGTTAGCTGTTAACTTGGATGTATTGCAGCTACTTTGCGATTTGTGCGTGTGCCTTGAGGAACCAAGTGAATTTGTGTCCGAAGTCACTTGGGTAGCTTGTGAATTTGATAAAGGTGGAGCTAAAAATATTATTAATTATATTTATCCATTTATCATTATGTTTTATCAAGAAAAATAATTTATTCGTTTGAAAAATTATTCTTTATTTGAGAAATTTGATTTTTAATACTCGATACTAATATTTTGGATTACGATTTAACATACAGTGAATTTGTCAAACGAATTTAGGGTTATTGAACTGAATCCCAACAATATATTTAGTAAAGCTAAAAAAACAGTTTAATGTATCTGATTGTATTAGTGAATTTTTAGAAAAATTTGTGTAACTATTTTTTTAAACTAGTTGAAAATTGACATCGTAAGACTAAATTTGTTTGGGAAATCAACTGTATTGTAAACCTTAATATTTCTTTATTTTTGTTATTTATAACCAAAATTTGCAAATGAAATTTCACATCGACAATATTACAACAACAAAACCTTCAGTGAAAAATTGAAAAACAAAGAATAATTACCTGCTATTGGAACTAATGGTTGCGTAGGAATAGCAGGATTCGCATCGGATACATTCCTTGTCCTGCAACATCTATTCTTTTTCTGCTTCAACCAGCATCTCATTTTCAACCATTGCGCTCTAACGTCACTTCTTGCGATTCCGTAAAATAGCAAAATGAACATGCCTAATGAGCTCGACGATATAGCGTAAAGCACCGCAAATAACGTTTCCTTGTACGGAATATAGTGTTCTATGTTCAACAAATTTGCAGTGGTCATTGCTGCGCACAACCAAGCTATCAAATATAAAATCATTACGACGATGAGACCCTTCAGTTGAGTCATCTACAGACATAAAACAAATTCAGCGTTAACGTTTTAAAAAAAGTTACATTAGTCATTTATTAGCTTCTAAAATACTAAGTTACCTGCGAGTGTTCTTGATCTTCTACCTCTGATGATACCGTTTGCGAGCTGTGCAGACTGACCCTATCAGACCCTGGATTCGGATTAGGTTCTAACAATTCAAGATCAACGTTTTCAGTTGCTTGTGTGCCTTCGGAGAGCTGTCCATTCAGGTCAACGTTCCTAATAGTACAGCGTATGAGCATATGTAAAATAGTTAAATAAACGAGTAATATGGCTGCAGGTACAAAAAGCGCTGCGAGTGATGGCGCTGACGTGAGGAAGCAATGTGAATAACTAGCGTATTCGCGCATGTTGATAGCCCCAGAAATGCCGCAAATTATCAGGGCTATACCCCAACCCACGAGATAGAGGCCAAGAAGCGGTTTACGAATTGGCTGTTCTCGAAGCTCATCATCATCCGTAATTGGATCTACCGTTGACTTCGACAATCGTTTGTACATATTACTGTTAACATTTTATAAATATTTTTTGTTAATAGTTGATTTTTTATGATGAGAAAAATTATTTTTATTGAGATATTTCTAATAAAGTTTATGATAAATTTAATTTACCTTGCAGAAACTGTCATCCAAAACAGACAACAAAGTGATAAATAATGCAGACCAATGCCGACTCCTTGACAAATCTCTATGTTTTCAGTCTGTTGTATTCCTGAACTGTATAGAAAGCATAGGAGAGCAATAGCTACCCACGTATTAATGACGCAGTGCTTAGCTTTTTTCGGCATTGCTATCGAAGCGTAGCAGCAAACATAAGTTACTGTAGTACAAATTAAACATAATACTAATATAAAACTTCCCACGTATATTGCAGGATTTGAGTATTTAAATTTGGCACCGGCTAGACTGTAAAGAAATTTAATAAATGTTTAACTTTTGGTATTCAAATACATAGAAGCTAGGGTAAGTAATTTAGTGCGGTACATTACATTACGATGATAAACAATAAATATATTTAAACTAAAGAATAATACACGGGCAAATAATACGTAATTTAAAAATAGTCGATTTAGATGAGCTTGAGATAGAGATTCTATTTTAAAAATTAAAACTTGAGTCATTGATGTTGAGTTTCTCAGCTTTTGAAAAATGAAATATTTCGAGCCTTCCTTCTTTAGACTTTATTATGACCAACTTAAGAAAAATATTTAAAAAAAAAGAAAATTCACAAGCAGAGGAAAATTTATGGAATGCAATCTGATTACATTCAATTTAAAGAACCGCATGCGCGTCAACGCATTAGATTATTTCAGCCACTTTTAGATAACTGAATAAAGATGTACAATCTTAGAAAATACGCCAACTTGTATAAAAATTCTAAAATTTTTTGTTCGTATGTCAATAAAGATCTGATAACGGTTTTCACTAACAAAAGAAAACAATTTGAAAATGTGGTTAACTATCTGCCATATTTCTTAGATTAATGATATTAGAAGCGTCATAAATGATTTTTAGTTTCTTCTATATGCAGACCATACCAAACTATATAATAAAAATAACAATGTCGCCTAAAGCTCATTAAGTGATATAGTAGTGTGGTCAAAATTAAATGATTTGTCTTTGAACCCAAAAAAATTTTAATTTGTCATTTTATAAAAACACAGCTTTAAGAATCAATTTACAATTAATTCTTGCTTAATAGACTTTATTACTTTCCCTAGTTCTACTAATTAGTAAAATTTAACTTACCTTTTACCATCTTTATCAAGAAAAGATTTATCTTGCAGTAATCCATAATAACCCAGTCTATCACAATGAAAGATAATTAAATTATTAATAAAGTTTGATAAGTAGCAACCTTCATTGGTCCATCCTCCAGTCTTATTATTTAAATTTGAGTCCCAAACTACTGGTACAGGTTTGCTTGCCATGTAATGACTGTAATGGATCATTGGCGCTTTTAACATTACATATACAGGTTCAGTAAGATTTCGAACAGTTGTTCCAACTAAAAATATTAGTTAATGTTTATAAATTTCATATTAAAAAGATTTGCATAATATAGATACACGAAATGTATGAAATTTTGCTAAACTATATTTCAATTTATATACTTACTTAATTTACCACCAGCAATACTAGACGTGATATCTGTATTATCATCGTCCTTCAGTTTTGGAAATAGTTTATTATCTGTGTACATAGATACCATAAGTTGATGAGATGCTGCACTATTTTTCATATTTCTAAAAAGTGAAGCAGGCAACTGTATGGATGCCTCGATCATAGTTTCTCCATTATTAGGACTGATAATCGTTGTTCTGTTACTCATGGAACAATGCAGTAGTTTTATATATACATTTTCTGAATTGCTATACCAAGTGCAAGTTAAACCAGCAAAACTGTCAGCTTTTACTCGATATTCTTCTAAGGCCATGTTCTTCTTGTGCAATTGAATCAGTTGACTGGACGGCGTGACTTCAACTATGAATTCAATTGTTTTAATCAGTCTTGTGCAAGCTTTATAGTTAATTTCAGCAGCTCTCAACATGGATTTAGGTAAATTCAAAAGTACATTTACGACATCTATAAGCATAACGCCTAGTTCTTTCTCTTCAACCAAGTAACTTGCGTAATTCTCGAGTATTTGAGTTACAAAATTGACCTCTACTGGATCTGTTAAGGAAGAACCTTCACCAGTTATATTTTTTAATTTTTTGATAGTTTCCAATAAGGAGCCTTTAGGAAGAGATAGTTTTGTTAAAGATATATTAACAGTAGAAAACTGTTCGAGTATTTTCGTTGTCGCAGATATATACGGACAGTGTTCTGTATTCAAATTTCGCCACTGTCCAGTACTATTGCATTCATAAGAAGCTCGTGGTGGTAGTTGAACTGATCCAACAGGTACGCCACTACCTTCACAAGGTAATTCTACTTTCCAACCAACAACTGTTCTTGGCCACGCATAAATTCCCTTGTTGTTTCTTGTTACTGAAAATTTGAATTATAAATTTATTTAAAAACGTTGTCAGACGAGAGAATTTTAATTTGTTAAAAATTTTGAAAAATTTACCTGTTAAGGGGCAATATTGTGTACTATTAGATATGACAATGACATTTATAGCTCGTGATATATTTCCATAAGCTGAGACTAGAAGACAGTTCCATTGTCCATTATGCTCCTCTTTTACAGGATCAATACTGAGAGAACTACAAGCGATTATACAATTAAAATTATTGTAAATAAAACGGGTTATTAATTAACATTAAAGAAAAATGTTTACCTTGCAACAATACCACTGTCATCTAAATATTTGTTGTCAATCTGTACATTAGCAAAGCTGTTCTGTGCATTATCATATAGACCTAAGTCCAAAACTTCGGTAGTAATATTTGAGTTCCACAACCAATTTAATCTAGCAAATCTATCGTTGGTAATACTTGGAGCCCGACATTTTAATGTTATAGTATCGCCAGCAAATACAACTTGATTTTGATCAGGAACTATTTCAATAGCTGGAGTTGACTTACATTCGAATTCTTTAAAAAATTTTAGCTTTTTCACTAACTTTCCTTTCAGTCCTGTTGGCATATCACATTCTGGTGATGGACTAAAACGTTAAATAATATTTTATCTATAAAGCTCCGAAATTGTATATTTTGTCTTAATTTTTTAAATAAATTAAATATTTAAACTTACTTTAACTTTACTGAATTATTTTGTATCCAGTAACTAAACCAAAATAGATTGCAATCACAATTCCAAGGATTTGCAGATACATCCCTAAAAATTTTAAAAATTATACAACAATTTTATACTTTTGTTTTAAGAGAAATTACTAGGAGAGTGCAAGGGTTCCGGATCACCGATTTTGTTCAAACTTTGAACACAGTTTTCTTATGATAAAATTTGAAGAAAGCCAAAATATTAGGGTCTAACGCTCAAAATTTTTGACACAGGAGGTAAATAAAGTTATTTCTCTCTAAAACTTCGTATTTCGTTATTTGATGATAAAACACCTCCATTAAAGCTAGAAATTTCACTAAAAGTGAAAACAAAAATAAAGGAAAAGACCTATAATTTGAGATGTTGTACGTTAAAAAATCTCTATTGCTTCAAAAGTTATAGATAATTAAATTAGAGTATCAAAAACTGTATAAAAACGAATGAAACAAAGATAATACGCATTACCACGTGCTCATATTATACTATAACTTTTAAAGCATTAGAGATTTTTTAACGTACAAATTATAGGTCTTTTCCTCTACTTTCGTTTGATTTTTTGCTGGAATTTCTAGCTTTAATAGGTGTTTTATCATCAAATAACGAAATACGAAGTTTTAGAGAAAAATAACTTTATTTACCTCCTTCATCGAAAATTTTGAGCGTTAGAACTTAATATTTTGGCTTTCTTCATATTTTGTCATAAGAAAACCGTGTTCAAAGTTTGAACAAAATCGGTGATCCGGAACCCGTGCATTCTCCTAAATAGTTTAAATAAAAGTTACGCAGTTTACAACTTACAATTGCCTTAAAGACGTTAAACCATGAAAAGTACCTTCTTTCAAACTTTCCAATTTATTTCCATTTAATTTTCTGTAAAAATAATTCATTATTTATTATTTTTTAACAATATATTATTTTAGGTATTATACAGAGAATTTTTTTACTAATTTTTAGGTGTTGTAAGTATAAAATAAACGAAATTTATGATAATTCATAATAAATTAAGATGATGCTTGTAACTAAACACAGAAGCACTAATTTGACAACATATTAATGGAAACTTACAAACGTTCTAAAGCCAATAAACCATGAAATACCGTCACCTCTAATGAACTTATTGCATTATTTGATAAGTTGCTGTAAATTAATTGCAGAGAGCAAAGAATATAGCAGACAAATGAAATGTGTTATATGAAATGTTTTGTGATAAAGAAATAAGTTATTAATAAATTACTTACAGTCTCTTAAGACTTGGCAATCTTTTAAAAGTATGTGAATCAATTGATGAAATTAAGTTTTTACTCAAATCTCTGAAATAAATTAAGAAATAGTAAGTTTATTTACATTTTTATCATAACTACTATTTCAAAAATAATATTTAAAACATCAATCACACTTACAATCGCTCTAAATTTACTAATCCATCAAAAACTCCTTCATCCAATAATGCTATTTTATTAACAGAAAGATTTAATCTCTTTAAATTAGTTAGGTTTCTGAAGGTATCAACTCTAATAACAGATATATCATTCTTGCTTAGATCCCTTGAAAAAATAAGTAATTATTAGTAATTAATTTATGGTTATACATAAATATTAAACCAAAAACAATACTTACAAATGAATCATTTCAACGCTAACAGGATCAAAATCAATTTCTTGGATGTCTTCTATATCATCTTTGCAAACTACCCTTAGCCATTCTGCTTGTGGCTTAATGTGTCTGCAATTACATCTTGATGGACACATGGAATATACAGACATAAAGCCTTGAGCAAGGGACAAAAATAAAATTATCTTGAACATTTTGCAAGCCAAGAATGCCAATGAAAAATGGAAGGGAATGAGATGATGACCTTGCACCTGTAAGTTAAGTTTATTGATAAAGGGTTAAAATAAAAATATATCTATATAAGATTTGAAAATAGTACTACTCTATTAAAAAATTTTATATAAAAAATTTAATATAAAGGCATAAATAGTTTTTTATAAATTCATTTCCATAAAACAAAAATTTTATTTAATTTGTGATTACTTTATAAATATGTAAAAAATTTAATATTTATAAAAGTGATAATTTTTATTCAATATCATTATTGATATGTATAACAATTACTATAATTTTCATCAATTTCAAATCTTTTTGATAATACTAATATTGCAGCATAAGAAGCTTATCTTGAAAGCATAATCTTATCTTCATCAGTTACTTACATTGTTTACTTACAGCTGCTTACATGCTTTACATAATAAAACAAAACACTGCATTACTGATGATAATTTTAAAATAAAAATTGATATCAACTCGTTTGTTTACATAAAAAATGCAAGTGGATTCCAATAGCTAATGCAAAAAAAGGTAAGTAACATCTGAAAGCTACAAGTAGCACATTGCCAGGTTGCACATATAACGGGTCAATGACTCCGTGCCGAAGCCTACAAGCACGCGCTTCGGCAATAAACAAACATAAACAATTACGATATACGCTCCGAAAGCAGTCCAACTACTTACGGTCCAGAGAGAAAAATTTGCTAGTCTCGCGTAATTATCCGTTCACATCGTGCCTCCCCTCGTACGCTGCTTCTTCGGCCGCCGCCTTAGCAAGAAGAAACTTTAGATGCTCCAGTCTTGCAACCCGTACACAATTGTTGATCCTTGCGGGAGAGTCCTTATTTGCGAAAGGGATTCGCGCACGGTTTCTACATATTTACGTCGGCTTCGCGGTCGGAAGCTGCGAGCCGCGGCGGTGAATGGATGCGCGACTAAAGCATCCTTCTCTCTGGAATTTCAAGTGCAGCCCTGTAAGTATGTATCGTCTCGTCTCTCCGATCTGTAGTTAAAATCCTATATCTGTCTCTTTCTATAACCCCACACTCATTCGCCGTCTCTTTTTAGCTAATGGTATAGAGGAAAGCAAAGGCGTTTGGTGAGCGGTCGGCGGCCGCGAGCCCGCGAGTGCAGGACGAGCGGTTTGGTCAAGTGGAATTACGTCAGAAAACGCAAATGACCATTTTTTATGACCTGGATTAAAAAGGCGCTTTAATTTAAAAACTTTAATGAATTTTAGGTAAGAACTAAATTGAAGATTAAATTTCTTTATTTTGCATATTATTATTCTAAAGTTCTTATTACATACGCTTTTGTAAAATATGCATTGATGAAAACAATTCTTAACATAAGTTTGATAAAACTTGTAAGTTTCGTATAGGAAGGACTTATTTAGTAAGAGAATAACAATTTTTTATAATTTAATTTTAGATTTATTGACTTTTTTTAATACACGTCTCATTTTTTCAACTTTTATTAAACACATTGATTTGTAGTTTTCTCCAATTCTTGTCTTACTTATCTTACTTATCCACAGAAATTACTTTTACTTCTTCAATTACATCAGTTGCATAAGTATACTGAAATGGTACCATGTTCTGCAAAAGCCTGTATGTAAAGACAACTTTATTAATTATTTGTTATAAACAATTTTAAATTTATGAATATTTAATAATTATCAGAGTCAACGCTCATCTTTTGAACAATAAAATTATATTTCATTGCTCTCAGGTGAAGAAATTCTAGCATCATTTTATAAGTAAATAAATTTCACTAAACATTATTAAAATATTATTGTTGAATAGCACAAAATAACTTTGAAAACAAACCTTTATCCTTGGTGTAGTAAGCTGAGTAGTGTATTCTAACAGAATTAAATAAAAACTGTTAATTTCTTTTCTTGGTTCCAAAACATACTACAAAAAGAATCTGTAAAAAATAATCTTTTAGCATTTCTTAACAGCAGATTAATAAATAAGAAGTTTTGCTACTATTTTTATCAGGGTCAAATCACATCTTTTAAACAATAAATAAAATTTTATTGTCCTCAGGTGAAGAAATTCTTACATCATATGAATAAAATTTAAACAACCGCATTAGAAATAAATAATATATTATAAACTAACCTGTACAATAGTAATTTAAAATTTTTGTTTCCATTACATTTTTGTTAATGTATTAGAATTTAGCATCCATGCATCTCTGAAGCAAGAACAAAGTTAGACTTCAAAATCATTTTCAAGTATCCGTGAAAATCAAAATTGTATTTAGTGAAGTTCTTGATCTCAGGGAAAAAATCCTGCTTTCAATATTTTGAAATACTTTGGAATCCATATCAAACTGAATTAGGAGTGCCTTGATCAATGAAGGTTTCTGTAAAAAGACCAAAAACAATTTGTTTACAATAATATATGATACATAACTTAAAATTATTTATAGTTGAATTTTTATAGTTTATAAAAAATGCATATTTGTATTTTCAGCTTATGTTATAACCTTCTTTTCTTCTAAAGATTAATAATGGTAATAGACTGTACGACAAAAAATATTTGTTTTATCGTAAATAATAATGCTTTACCTTATTCTGCATCGTTTCTTGAATATGGAACGTAACTGATTCCTTCTAATTTTTTGGAATAAAAACAATTGTTTTTCGATATACTTCAATGCAAAAGCAGAAGCGTGGTAGGTGAACCTCAGTAATCAGTATTTAATCTAACCTTAACTAACTCCAATGGTTCCACCAATGGTTCGCATGCCTACAGAACACAATCTATTTATCACGTGGACCTTTTGAACGAACTCAGACCCGATCCTAACAGAATTTACGAATCAGAAACGATTTTCGAAATATACGAAATGCATTGATTGGTCAAGATTTTAATTAATTTTCAGCGTAATTTTCAAAATTTTAAATTAAATTATAAATAATATATAAGGTAAATTTCAAATTAAATTATAAATAATATATGGTAAATTTCAAATTAAATTATAAATAATATAAACTATGTTAGGTACAAAAAAAATGTAGAAAATAATTTTCTTCTTATGGAACTATAAAGAAAACTTTATAGATAAAAGGATTTACGCAATAAATTTATTTTATTTCTTTGAGAAAAAATAAGTTTTATTAACTATTTGTTATTTTATCTACAAAAATAGTTGACAGTATTTGCCTTTTATTGTTAAAATAGTTTTAAATAAGTGTAAAATTTTTATATAAAAATATGTCACTGGATTGTTGAGTATAATGTTTTGATCAAACTTCTTATTTTCAAATAATCATCTCTATAACCTTTATAATGTTTTTCGTAAAATCGAAAAGAAGGAAAACGCAGATGATAGAATCTAAAATGTTTTCGAAAGAAATAAATGTTTGATCCTCAAAAAAATAGGAATTCCAAGATTTAGAATATTACCGAAGTAAACGTTTCCAAAGACATTTTAGAAAATTTTCCAGCTGTCAATAATAAGGGCTTTTGACTTCTCATAATTATAAATTTTACGAGACTTTTATCTTTGCCTCTCCAGTTATA
Organism: Ormyrus labotus; assembly: GCA_035582975.1. Taxonomy (NCBI): domain Eukaryota; kingdom Metazoa; phylum Arthropoda; class Insecta; order Hymenoptera; family Ormyridae; genus Ormyrus; species Ormyrus labotus. The sequence goes on from JAWWEO010018782.1 coordinate 14,851, forward strand.
CCACCCAAGGTCGACTGCTTCAAATGCTACCTTCATACTCTGCAAAATAAAATGAAATTAGAAAAATATTGCTTTTAAGAACAACACTAAAATATTACAAAATACCTCGTCTTGAAGATTATCCGGTGGCCAACAGAATATCAAAAGCTGTATCACAGCTCCGACGAGATGAAGAGCATATTTCACTCTGTCTTTCTCTTGCTAAATTTATTTTTTAAATGAATACAAGGTGTATAAATTACTGCATATTCAAGTATGATTATTTTATTTAAAAATACTTACAGCTAGTAAGTTAAAGCCAAATCCGCAAATAGCGGTTATACTAAGTATCATTTGAATTAATACGACCATTCTAAAAGTCTTCTCTACTTCCTCGCAATACCTTGAAAGACACACGAGTCATGAGAATCTTTAACAAAAGCTTTGTATAAAAGAAATTATTCTTATCTTATTGTTTTACTGCACTTGTTACGAAAGTGGTTTACCCTCGGATAATTGATTCGGTTCAAAATTTAGAATAAGTTATTATTATATAACGTTTTAAAAAAGTGAAGTTATATATTGACATTTTTAGTGTTCTTTTAAGAAAATCTTAAATAATAGTCTTTTTTCAGTATCAAACGATAATTCTTTATTCTTAATTTTTATTACTTTTAAGTTTTAAATAAATTTCATTCGATATGGGACTGGTCGTATTCTACACAAATTTATTGTACATGAACGTAATATCGTAAGTAAATATTAATTTACTATCCGATAGTACAATTGTGTACAATAAATTTGTGTAGAATATGACCAGTCCCATTTTTTCGATTTTGATTAAAATAGCCTTAAAAACGCCAATAACTCAATTTCAACTTGATCTTCATATTTCAGTGTTAAGCTTCAACTTTGAATTGAATCCCAACGGATCCCGGAACTCAGGTTCTTTTCTAATTATAAGTGTATGTAAAAAACTTCAATTTGCAAAAAGTAAATTATTTTGTAAAAATACTAATAATATATTCGAAAATATCAATTTCATTTCCCTCATAAGTATAAAGAACTACAATATGCACGCTTATTAATAATAATACTTGAGTTTTACTTTCATCGTAAATCATAAAAAAAAAGTATAAAGGCACGAACCGTATAATATCTTGATGAGTGTGAATGCAATCTATTAACATATTTCTGTACTCTGCTTTGGTAAAATTTGCCTCTGAGTGAAAAAATTGAAGATAACAGTAAGATTTCAGTTCACTAAAAAATTATGGTAGAAGTTGATGAAATGATTTTTATGCGATTAAGTATATGATTTTAAAGAAAGGAACTATAGTTACAGTCCGAATAATTACGTTTCATATTATCTTTCAAACTTTTGGAAACTTTTTTTATAAGTGAAAAAAATACTTAACTAATGAGCTATAAACATAAACAAGAAAATTCAAAAAAGAGTTAGATTAAAAAAAAATAATCAAAATCAGCTTTTAATTTTACTTGAAATATAGCGTGAGAAACAATTTCGATATATTAAGTTACTTTTGAAGTATAGTAGCTCTATTGAAAATATCATTTGGAATCCAATGGAATTCCGTTGGATTCCGATGGAAATCCATTGGAATCCAGTGCAATCAAGCTGATATTTTCAATAGGGATTACCCGAATGACAATGATCCTTATAGTAATAAGCGAATTCCTTATCAGGGAATATTCCAATAAAACCAAGATACAATTTAAAAAATAGCAGATCTTAACAACTTAAAAATTAAAAATAACAATTTTTGCCTAGCGGGCCGAAAGTACTACTTTCCCTCCCGGCGCCGAATCGGGGACGTTGTATTTTCGTCCTCGCTAGGAAAAAAAATAGTATACGCTCGACGAGAGGTAAAATGGCAAGCCCAATACTTTACCTCCCCAGGTGCGTAATATACTAACAGCTCGGACCGACTTGGTAACGTACAATGATTCATTCGCAGAAAAAAAAAATCGTAAATCTCACGCTCAATCCCGCTGCGCCGTCGTTCCCCCACGATCGCTCTCATCCTGTGCCGCAAGAGTCGGAGATGAGCGCATCCGTGCAGCACGAAGAATCCGGTGGCGGTGTCTATGCCGACGATGGGCACGATGCCGACGAAGCCGGCCGGCACCTGCAGGGCCCACCACGCCCTGAACCGGTAGTCGTCCTCGTGCAGGACGCCGGCCGAGTAAGGCAGCGACTTCCCGGCGACGAGGGTGCCGTTCGCGTCGTAATCGAAGCGCATGAAGACGGGAGCCACCAGCAGGCTCAGCAGCGCGAAGAGGACGTTCACCGCGAAGCCCCAGGTTATGCACAGGCCCCGGAGGGCGTAGGGCCTCACGATTTTCAGGTCCTCCGCGGTTCTCACTCGGTCCCACAGTCGGGTCATGCGTCGAGATATTTCGAGCATGGACGCTCGGCGAGGCAGGAGGGCTATTACTGTACCGGTTGATTGTGGGTGTAATGGGGAGGAGAGGATTTAAATGAATTGGAATTTATTTTTTTATGTTTGTCATTGTTTGATTGTTTATACTTCGAACGATTCAAATTGGACAACATTTAGATTTTATTTGGAAGTTCGGAAAATTTAAGTAACAGAAAGTTTTATAAAAAAGTTATATAATGAAAGACATAAAAAGTTGAAATTTCTATTCAATAATTTATGTTAACAATAAAAATATGAATATCGTAATATAAAGTGTTTACGGAAAAATGCTTATTCTTCAATTACATGTGCTTTTTAATCACTTACCTTTTATAGCTCCCACTAATATCTCTAACGATTCCCCGATAATATTAACTTTTTCCGCTGCTTCGATTTCAACTTTTCCAGCAGCGATTGTATAGATACCAGGAAAAACCAAAAAGCTGCTGGAACTGAACGTCAACACTATCAATAAAAATTCGACGAAAAACGGTCTGTTCTCCTTCGGTAGAACCCCGCAAAATTCGAGCATCCACCGATTGAACCAGAAGTAACGTAAAAACCAATTTTGCCGCTTCCCTTCTGGACTCATAATTTTGGGAACAAAGAAAGTGACTTGCGTTTATGATGAGCGACCAGAAGAAGAATATTGTATAAAAGTTTCGGTCTTCTGTGTAATTGGCGGTACTTTGTATCGATTCATAAAAAGCGTAATTGCTATAATAATCGTCGAAATTGCAGAAATTAAGTTACATGAGGAATCTTTAATAAAATGTGTAGACGGTCGAGTAAATTTAGTCTGTAGTTGCTTTTTATTATACTTAATGATAAAATTGTAGCAAGAATAAATGTATCCAATTATATTATGTGCATTAAACTTCGAGAACTGTAATTTGCTACGTCTTCGAATCTTTTTCTTGTCGTAAGTTCATATTATACTTCTCTTTTATTTGCTTATATTCAAAGATTTAATTTTGTCGTTCAAAGTAAAAATTTCTTTGAAAATTCCAGGCGTTCTGACAAACTGAATTTAATTCAGCATTCAAGGTAACGTAAAGGATAACATAATAATATATTAGATATTATTTTAGATTTATGTCTAGTGTGAATTTTTTTCCACGACAAAACCATCGCGCTACAATCATTTATTCGATCGTTTGCTGTAAATTAGCAACTAATAATCAGTTAATTATTTATTGAAATATGACCCTTTTGGCGATGAATTACATTTCTTAAGATAGCACTTGCAGAAGGACTTTCGCTATAAAAAACGTCAAAAAAACGTTTCCTTTTTAAGCCACACCTAATAACCGCTTTTTATCACATTATTTTTAAATTTTATCGGAAAAATAAGTTTCAAATTATATCATTACAAATTATATTATAGATTATAATTATATCTAACTAATTTTAAAGTTGAGCATAAACATTTTACGTATATTTATCAATATGCGACGCACTATAATATATATGTATATAAAAATTAAGTTTTGTAATAAAAATATTAGTAATTAAAAATATATTTGCAATAGTTTTTATTTTTAGAGAGTAAATGTAAATCTTTAAAATTTTAAGTTTATTTCAATGTACTTCGATCACTATGGTACTTTGTTAAGTCTTGTCAAATTTTGCCTATTTATTGCAAACTTTTTTTGAAAATATCTTTAAAATTTTGCTAAATTCTGCCAAGCACCATAAGTAAATTTTACTTATACTTATTCAACTTTGATGAAATAAGATACTAATAGTTTTTCTGTCAACTCTTCTTCTTTATTAAATTATCGACGTTTCGATTTTAACTGAAATTTTTTTCAAGGTACAAAATAAATTTTAGGCAAAGCCGCAGCTGAGCCAGTAAAAATCAGAATTATTCAACTTTGCTTATATTAACTTTTTAAAAAAGAATTAATTTTTAAATAGTTCTGCCGTTTGGAATTTGGGACTATTTGGTAAATTTAAGTAATTTTTATAATATATCTACTAGCGTGTATAACTTTTTTAATTTTTATTTTTATTTAGGAAAAATTAAAAATTTGTACCTACTTTTATTTCTTATTTTCTAACTTTATATACTTTTTTAACACATTTTTCATTCATACTTACATGTTATTGCATACATACCTATGTACTACAATCATGTTATCACGTGTTCAAAAGATCGAACCGCTAATAATTAGTTAGATAGGTTAGGTTAGATTTCACGTTTTGTTATGATTTTATATTATCAGTTATCACATGCAGATGCAAGTGATCAACCTTCGTTTGAATGTTAAATAACTGTAATTAGATTTATTGACAACTATTTTAATATGCATCAAGCTTTAATTTGTTTCCTTATTATTTAAGTTTTCATAAAAGTAACAATAAAAAGATTCATGATGAAAAAAGTTAATCATAACTTATTAAAACTCTGGAACTCTAAAAGATATTTTGCTCAAGATGCTGTAAGTACTTAAAAAATTGTATTATAAAAAAAATCTTTTGATTTCAATAAGAAAACATTTTTTATGGTTTGCAGATACAAAAGAAAGTCATTCCAATGGTTGATTCAGAAATTAATTTACCTAAACCTGAATATAATGTAGAATTTATTTGTAACCCATTAAATCGTGATTTGATTACAAGGAATATTACTAAGAGAAAAAGTGCAGGAAATATAGACAAAGTTCTAGAATTGCATCAAAATCTACATTCTGGAGAAGAATTTATGAAAGAGATAAGCAAAATTCCAAATTTAACGGAACCTAAAGTACTTGAATATCCAGATGATGAACCTTCCATTCTGCGGGTGAATGGAGATTTACCTAAATATGAATTTAAACCTCAAGAATTTTCTCAACTAGTCACAAAATTAAAAATGTTAAGAACTGATCGCTTAGGACCAGTGACTGGAACAAGAAGTTATATTCTTCTAGGTGATTTGGCAGAGTTAGAACAAGCTCTAGTTGCTTATGCAGTAAAAGAATTATTAAAACACAATTTTCAGTTAATTTCTGTACCAGATATTTTACCATCACAAGTTATAGAAAGGTGTGGATTAATAAGCGATGGAGAGAGAAGACTAGTTTATGAAGTTGAATCTTTGTATGGAAATGATTTAAGTCTTTCTGGTACCGCAGAAATGGCTTTAGCTTATAAATTATCTAATAAGATTTTTTCACATGATGAATTACCTCTAAAACTTGCTGCTGTAAGCAGATGCTACAGAGCTGAAATTTCTAATTTAGCAGAAGAAAGAGGAATTTATAGGTAATACTTTTAAAACTACAGATCATAAATATCTGGTATTCAGTTACTGACTTTAAATATGCTTTTTAAAAGTTTTATAATTCAGTCTTAATAACTAATGGTGTTTTTATATTAATACACATCCTAATTTTTAGTAATAATTAAAGTTTATTTAAATTTATTCATTTCACTGAATAACATCCATATTTTTAAAAATCAAAAACTAAAATGAAACTAAACAGTTTTAAAAAATTTAATTCCAATATTATGTCTAAATTCTAGGTATCAATGTTCTTAATTATGTTTTCAGATTAAAAAATTTATTAATATAATTGTTTGAATTATATAATTCACATACAAATTATGTAATATTGATAAACTATTTGTGATGAATCATTTTACAAAGATATTAATTGAGTGCCTGTACATCTAATAGCAAATCATAATGTTCATGCTTAACTGTAAAATTTTAT